>NDGM011206049.1:1239-13517 GCA_002564305.1 Octomys mimax | reverse complement strand
CATTGTTTGGCCAATGTGCTCTCTGTGAAAGCCTGAGAGAATGTTTTCTTTCCATGTGACTCTAGCACAAAGCCTGGGAATCTAACAGTTTTCACATGTGAAACACTAAGTAGCTCTTTGCTAATTAATGGAATTGTTGGCCTAGTTATAGAAACTACTCAGAATAATGCAGATCCAGAACTAAACTTACTTTTATTTTTGAGAAACATCTAAGCCAGGGTTTGGAAAGTACTTGTAAATATTATACAAACTACCCTCTGATTCCATTATATTTTCTTTTTTTTTTCTGTATTTTAGGGAAGCATCTACAGGGTGTTCAGGGTCTCACTATTAGCTTGGACTCGAAATGATTCTCCTGTTTACAGTCTTCCAAGTGCTGGGATTACAGGTATGTGCCATCACGCCCAGTCTCAATCACCATCTCAGTGCATCCTTGGGGGTAGGGCTGGCACAGCAGGCCCGGGGATCGAATCTCCAACCAACCACTGGGTCTGCCTAAGCAGACACTTTAATCCACTGAGCGATCTGGCCAGCCCGGTTTCCATTATGTTTTCTGAGAGGAGCAGTCACGTGAAAATGAAACAGAAACTCAACAGTTGCGTATTAGAAGAGTAGAACCCTGGAAGAAGCCAAAGACCAGAAAGAAAGCACTTGGAACTTTGATGAGTAGGACAATTTGTGAGTAGGACTCACTTCCTCACACAGGTAAAAAATATGTGACAACATTTGTTTAAGTTACTCTGGGAATGAAAAAAAGATGCAAGACAGCTTTTGTCATGTAATGAGAGTCAACCAAAGGGTGGTCATTGCCTCTCCTCTTCCTGCACAAGACCAAATCTAGGAAGAAACCCAGTCTAGATATAAAAGGCTTGCCTCTTGCTCCAGTGTAACATGTTCTTCAACCCAGATCCACGTGTGAGGTGCTCCCTCAGAGATCATGCTTATAGAGAACAAGCTTGATTCAGTGCTTTCCTACCACTCTTTGTTTTTCTTATGATAAAAAAATAGCAAAAATAAAAAATAAAAAAATTACAGAATTTCCCTAAACAAGATGATAGAAATTCAAGAACAGTTGTTATATGATATATTGATATCTACCACTCTTTGGAAATCATGAATATTTTTCATATTTCACTGAACCCTTTAAATTATATACTTGGTCTTCCTTTTGTAGATCTAGGCTATAAGTAGGTGAGTCCTTCCTTTTCCGACTAGAAAAGACCTGATTAACACTGCTGTGGAAAAAGAGCTTGATCTAAGAAATCAAAAATCTAGGAGAAGAGCAACTTGAACTCACCTGCCACTTCTTCATGTCTTCCGCTAGAGTGCTCACTGGCATGAATCTTCAAGAAGAACAAAACAGAAAATGTAGAGCCTTCTCAGAAGCACAGCCCTGAAGTTCTTAGAACAGAAGTTAGTAAAAAAAAATTAATGCAATTTTTTAATCTTGGTTTACTATGTTGAAAAGGGAAAGCCACTGCTTCTGATCCTTGCATCAACTTCTTGAATAGTGTTATTGTTTCCATTCTATCAACAAGAAAGACGAGATTCTAAAATAATGCATGTAATAACATTGCTATGAGATGCAACACATCCTGGCAATACGGGCTGTATCCAAAGAAGCTTTACTTTTGTGACAAAAAAATTAAATAACTCTGACTGGCTTTTACAATAAAGGCCCAAGACATTATGTGAATATTATCCTTTGCCCTCATCTTTATTTTGAAAAGGATGTTGCTGGGCTGGCAGAGTGAGTCCTTGACAGAGGGCTTGCCTGGCAAGCATGATACCCTGGCTTCTTGCCCCAAAACCACAGAGGGTTCCTCTCACAGTCTGGTTTTCTTGTTCATCTAACTATCCTCGATAATCTAGAAGGTTCTCTAAAAGTATGCAAAAGTAAACAGATATAAAATACGCCATAAACCTATGTACCAATTCTAAAGAAGAAAATAAAAGATGAATAAAGAAATAAAACAGAAAAAATAAAAAAGAAATAAAACAGGATGAGACAAATAGAAAACAAAAAGCATGATGATGATAGGCTTAAAACCAACAATCTGTTATTATATTAAACAGAAGTCTGAAGATAGCACTGTGCAGTACAATAAATGCTATGACATTTTTATTATTCTGTTCAGTGAAATTCTGTATTATTTGTAATTTTTCTGTTTTAGTGCTCTTTCATAGTTACTTTTTTTTCAGAACCAGGGATTGAATTCATCTTTCATACTCTCTTTAAAAAATAAAAATTGCAAAAATAAACAGTAGTAGGCTAAGGAAACAAGTTTAAAGAAAGTATTATATAGTTAGCAAAAAGAAGAGAATCAAACGTAAGTCTGAAATTTGCATAACAAATTCACTATAAGTACAAAGACACAAGTAGAAAAACTAGACAATAGAAATTTACTAATATCTGGGGAAAATGCAAGGGAAGAGAATTCAAGATATATGGAGAGAATTCATTTTGCAAAACAGTAAATTAAACAGACTAATACGTGGAAATTTTGTATTGGCAATATTAGCTCTAGAACATAGCAAAATGCGACAGAAATAAAAAAGAGAAAACAAATCCACAACCATAGTTTGAGATCTTACGAAATTTCTCAGTAAGTATTTGAAGCAGTCACAAATCACCATTGAAGCAGATTTGAAGAATATTAACCAGTGGCCAGGGAGACAGCTCAGTAGAATAAGCTCCTGCCTGGCAAGTGAGGGTCCTGAGTTCAATCCCTGGTACCACAAAAAAAGAATATTAACTAATTAATTTTAGTTACCCACTAGAACCTGAGACAAGAAAATCATAGACTTGGGAGGCTAAAAAACAGGAGAATTACTAAAAGTCCAGTCTATATAGTGAGACCCTATAGACCCTGTAGACCCTGTCCTAAATACAGAAAAAAAGAAAATCATAGAATATGCATTCTTTTCATGAACACAAAAAAATTAAATAAGACAAGTTTTATCTTTTGTTAATGTCAATAAATTTTACAGTTCAATATTAACAAACATTGAAAGACTTGTACTACAAATTATCTTTGATAAAATGCCAATTAAACTGAGCTGGAAGTTAATAAAAGAAAGAAAAGGAAATATCTCCCACATTTTTGGAATTTAGCAACTAATAAAAAACCAGGAATAATCAAATTTTAAAAAATGAACAGAACATTTGAAAGTTCATTTTACAAAAGATATATTGAAGTAGCTAATAATAAAAAGTTGTCCCCAACTAGATTAACATATACTAAAGCACTTATTAAATGCAGAAAATCTTACTTAGATGGACAACAAATATGATAGAAGTACATGTGTGTTGTTGATGCTACAGTGTTTTTGGTGGCTATGTAGGGTAGTGAAACAACTTTGAAACTAAAAAGCAATTTCACTCCTACATGTATCCTTAATAGGAATTAGTATATTTACCTATGAAAATGTAAAGCTCATTTTTAAAGTAGGCAGATATGCGCAATTAGTAGAATAGATAAAATAATTAATATAATATACACGTTGTATTATATAACAACAGTGAAAGAATCAACTACTCCAACATGAACAAACTTAAATAGAGTAGTTACAAATTAAACTACAGGCATTCTAGTGAATAAAAAAGCCAAATACAAAATAATTATATCAGATTTTTTTCCTGAAAAAATCATAGTCAAATCATGACAATAAAAGTTAAACTAATAATGCCTTTAGGAAGCGGTGTATAGAAAGTAGTATAAGGATTCTCTCTTGGGTACTAGAAAGTGTATATTTATTGTTCTTAGATCTAGCAAAGTAGAATCAATAATTACTAGTGAACTATGCAATCCTGATGCTAAAAAATGTAGAGCTGACATGTGCATAATTGTCTACTGAGTCAAAGCTTAAAATTAATGTTCTTTCCTGATATAACGAAAGAAATGAAGTAAACCTATAAAACTTCTGACCATCTGCAACTCAATTTTTATCTATTTCTGATGTCGGCTCTTTTACAGATGGTTAGTTTGCTAACAAAATTCCTTCTGCTGCATCGTATGTGGTTAAATATCTGTGACCCTCCAAACACAACAGCATTAGCACAAAAGTAACACTTGTGTCATACCCCGTGCTTTGCCATCACTGAGTAAGAGGGAAAGTTCACGGAGACTCAGCAGTTATTTATTAACATTACTCTCATGTTAATTGTGAATTTAAAGGTAAAATATCAGAAGAAAATTGTGTACACCCTTTTCAGAGTACTTTGCACTTTTCAAATCAAAATCTTCTATTACAATGTAAATATGCATTGCATATCTAAAAGTGTCAATAGTCTAAATTTATCAATTCTCCTGACTCATTTATTACTCTAGTATATGGCACATAGAACATTTGTTAGTTTTGCTCAGTGGTGTGGTATTTGGCTATTTCAGAGTTTCTTCCAACCGAAGAGCTGGACAACTAATGACCAAGTATTCAAACCTTCTGTGTAAAGTAAAAGAAGACAAAGAAAGTGAACAAAAAAGGGCAAGGATAGATTTACCCCGAGTAAGGGACAGGTCACTGCAGAAACATGAAGCCAGAACAAGAGGTGGTCGGCAGCTGCCCTATTTTGTACTCCCTGATCCCACAGGTGAGAAGTTGCTCTGCAGCGCATCCTGGCTGCGCCTGCAGGTCGCCTCCAGCTACGTCCTGATAGGTCTGCTCCAATGTTCTGGCTGGCCTGGCTTGTCCTGACTTCCTCAAGTAATGGGGTTAATTGCCTAAATTAATTTCAGTAATTTCCTTTCTCCATTTATCAATAATACTATATCCTTTTATATAATCACATGATACCTTACAGGATTTGTATATTCACAAATTTTATGCGATTTAAAGGAATAAAACAGGAAACAAAAAAATGTGGGGAAGGAGTAAGTGTCATAGTTTAAAATTTGTAATTCAACTCTACAACTCCTAACTATGTGCTATGGTATTGTAGGAGTCACCTTTTCATCCCTACCAGCACATGCTTGAGGTGAGCTATTTAGGAAGATAAAACTTCCTAGTGGGCAATTTTAGAGGTTCAAAGTCCAGGATAGGATGGGTCTATAAAGTGCCTCTGGTGATATCTAGTGTAGATGATGTTGCATCGTGGGGACACTGGGTACCATGACATCCACAGCCAGAAAGCAGAGAAAGCGGGAATGCAGCCTTCCTTTGTGCAGCAAGCCTTCTCATGAGAACTGCCAAGGAGTGCAGGACAAACACTTTGCAGCCTCAGTGACACAAGAACAGCCCACAAGGCCTCACCTTTTAAAATTTTTACACCTCCCCAAGCATCATCCTGGGGACCAGGGCTTCCCTAGCATGGATCTCTGTCAGATGCCCAAACCAGGCATTTCTACCTATCACAGAAATTTATTTGTTGACTTGAGTTACTCAGATAGGATTTCAACTTGTGATTGCATAAAAACTAATGAAAGAAGCTTTACATGAGTCCCACAAAGATCTATGCAATACTATTGTAAAGGCAAATTCAGTAAGTTTGGGGGATTATTTATTTATTTATTTATTTATTTATTGGTGCAGGGTCTCACTATGCAGCTTGGACTCATAGTGAGGTTTTGGGGAATTGTTGATTCTTTTAATGACTAACGCAAAGGTCCTATAATCAGAATTTCATATCAGGAAAAAAAAAATGTCAGAGGGCTGGCAAGATAGCTCAGAAATCCAAAGCGCCCACTTAGGTAAACTTAGGCAAAGTGCAGGGACCACAGTTCTATCCCCAGAACCACATGCTGTGCCAGCCACACACACACACACACACACACACACACACACACACACAAACATAAATAAATAAATAAACAAATAAAATAATAATGTTAGATTTTATTCCCTCATGCTTGGGAAACAATATTGAAATAACTGTAAAAAAGAAGAGAAATAAATACATGATTAGCTATGAAGAGACTTTGTGATAGTTAACTGATTGTTTCAACTTTAGTAGGAAACACCCAAGTAGATTGGATCTATACAGCTCTGAGTGTAGCGAAAGGGATGTGCTGAGGACAGAAGACCTAACCTAGGACTGCTTGTCACCTGAATGATAGAAAGGGGACATGAAGAAGAAATTTCACCTCTTGTTTTTCAAGAGGGGCTTTTCAAGAGGGGCTTTTCTAATGCCCCTAGAATTGTTCATCTCCTGGCTTCTGCTTCATGCTTTCCAGCCGCCAACTCAGCCTCTTTGGAGTCTTGACACCAACTCCCACCGGGCACTGCAGTGAGCTCCCAACAGTTAGGCTCTCTAGCATGCAGATGGTCCCTTTCCATGCTTCCACACCTAGCTCTGCCAACTTGGAAATCCTGTACACTTATAGATCTTGCGTTGTGTCTGTTCTTTGGTGAGCACTGACTAATACAGACCTCATATCTTCCAGTAAAGGGAATGGTTATTGGGTTTCCAGGTTATTACAAGTTTTCATTTCCATAAAAGTAAAAGGTAAACGGAGTCAAGTCCAAACCCCCCATGTAACATCCAACTTACTTTTCCTAAAAATTCCACACATTCATCTTTTAAAGTGTGAGTATATGTCATCCATTGTTCAATTTTATAACTCTACTTATATTCAAAATACTGTTAATTGATCATAACAGAATACTATAACTAAAATGAAAACTAATTTAATAAATATGGAGTTCTTGATAATAAATAATAGTCCCTGTTGAATTATTCTTCAAAAACAGTGATCAATGAAAAAAATGTCGATTTCTTTCAGCTTCTCAGACCAGTAATTGTTGCAATCACAGCCATTTAACTCTACATTAGCAATACTTACATAAGCATAGAGTATGTTGAAATGTGTTCAGATAAAACTTTGTTTAGAAAAACAAGTGAAACAAAACAAAAAGCAGTTTGGGCTCTGAGACAAAACTCTACCATTCACTTCTCCAAAGTGAGAAAAACAAACACCAAACCCATAACTTTATGACAGCCATTGCTTTGCTTTTGCTATGTGGTTGCATAAGGGCTTTCACTCATGTTTCCATGATAGTCAATGCTGTTGACTTGCTATTATAAAAAATGGGCAAGTAAAACATACATTTTCCTTCATTTAAGTCAGCTGCCATTGTAAACAATATTTTACAAACCAGCAACATTAGAACTAAGATTTATTATTTCCTCTAGTCCAGTTTTTCCACCATAAATCAAGATACTTTAATCTATTCCTATTTTAATACAGGGCACATCTTCTAAAATTTTGGGAAAAAATTCTACAGATGAGCAAGCAAATAGAAACAAAGAGTACAGTAACCATTCAGTAAGAAAAGTATTCAAGGAGAGTTCATTTTACAAAGTGACTAGAAAAGAGAATTTTGATTTTATTATTTTTGTTTTTCCCTTGAGCTAAAGCTTCTTACCATACTGCAATCCATTCCTTTACCTAAACATCTTATAAATACTGTTTTTAACTCACTCCTTCCAAGAGAGAGACCTAGAAAAGATTTTACAGGTGGATCACTATAAAAATAAGAGACAAAGTTGTTACTAATTAGATGTCCTCTAAAATTAGACAAATAATTTGCATTAAACATATAAATGGAAAAATTAATAAAATTATATGATTTATCAAGTATATTTAGCACATCGGGGGAAGTGAGAAATGAATACTACATAAGACAGCTGTCCCCATCCGTATTACCCCCACAACCCTCTGTGCCCATCAAGGTCTCTCTAACTTGCAACAATGCCTTTGACAATGTCTTGCCTTTCGTAGCATGAAGATTTTCTAATACCCCTAGAATTGGACTGAAAGAATCTGAGAATTAATTATTTTAAAGATGCCCTCAAACAATGGACCGTAGAACTTAAGCATATATATATATATCCTTGCTTTCTTGCCTACCCTCTCAGTCTGTTTCACATGTAACACAAAATTTTTTTGATAGATTTAAGCTTCAGTTGTGTATTGGAGCAAATACTTAATCATCATTATTGCTTGATTTCCTTTTTCCATTTTTTTCTCACTTCTTGTCTCATTTCTGTTCCTTTACCTTTCGTATTCTTTTTTTATTTTAGTACAGTGTCTGCAGGATCTACAGGGTCTCATTACATAGATCATACTCATAATGCTCCACCTGTGTCCAACCTCCCAAGAGCTGGGATAACTCAACCGTGCCCAGTCTCAGTCATGGTCTCAGTATGCCCCAGGAGTAGGGCCGGCACTGCATTCTGGGGATTGAACCACGGCCGCTGCGCCTACGTAAGCTGCAGCTTTAATTTGCTGAGCTATTTGGCTGGCCTTACCTTTCACATTCTTAAGAAGATATTAGCCTAGCACAAGCTTGTAATTCCACCACTTGAGAGGCTGAGGCAGAAGAATTACCATGAGTTCAAGGTCAACATTGAACAATTGGGTAAAGCCTTCTGCAACAAGCCTGTTTCATAATAAAGTGTTGATTATCTCAGGGATGCATTAAATATTATATTGAAAGTGGAAAACAGAATGATTGTATGTGCATGCTTTGTATCACTGTAAAGCTAACAAATCATGAACTGTGAGTGGAGCATTATAAGTCTGGGACAAGCTGTACTTCATGGCTTCAACTACCTACATTAAAGATTTCAGAAAAAGTGTTTGCAAGGTCTGGCTACTGAGATATTTTGTTTCTGAGTGAAGCAGATATATTTTTCTTATTTGTGACCCCGGTCTGTGTTCTCCAATTGTAAGAACACCAATTAACTCGGCTTGCTCGTTTTTTTTTCCTCTTTTCTGTTGTTATTTTTCCCTCCCACCTCCCTCCCCCCAGTGGTGCAAATGAACCCAGGGTCTCAGTCATGCTGGGCAAGAGCTCCATCACTCAGCCAAATTTCCAGCTCTTTTTATTTTTTATTTTAAAATAAGGTCATACTAAGATACCCAGATTGAGCTCCAACTCACCGTCCTCCTGCCTCTGCCTGCAGAATAGTTGGCACTGGAGCTGTGCATCACAAGGGAGCTATGTTGTTTGTGTAAACTCTATCAATGTCCTCCAGCCCCATCATTAAAGAGGATGGTGTTGCAAAAGGCGAAGCATATCTATTTCTACTGCCTACATCTTCATTTGTACACCAACTTTCCTTTGTTACTAGGAATTCCTATTAGCATGTTCTTGTGTAGACATAGCCTCATTGTACATCCAGAAAGGCAGGGTGCAAGCAGCCAGCCCATGTAAAACTCAGAGAGGCTGCTCAGAGTCATAAAATATAGACCCTTTTTCTTGTCAACTGGAACATTTTCCTTCTTTCTTCCTATTTCTGTTTTTTTTTTCCCCCTTTACTTTCTTATGCACAAAACATCTCCATTCCTATTTGCATTGAAAAAATAAATTACTCTTAAAAGATAAGATTTCATTCAAGTCCCTCACAGGAAAGTATTAAAGTCAAAGGTTTTATCTCCATGGGGCCATTTGCACTGTGAGCCTGGGCTGCAATTTGCAGAATAAAAAATTTATCTCACTTAAAGAAATTTCATACTTCACTGCCCATCTCTTCTGAGCAGGAAGTTGTCTTTTTAAAAATCCTACACTGTACAAACACAGCTTGCCCTGGCTGGAGGAAATAGAAATTTTGAAAACTATCCTTAAGCATATCACACTAGGCACAAGCTACTGTCATGAGCCCCAGTGGTTAATGATTTAAATATGCATCACTTAGTGCCCTCTCTGAAACTCAGGTGGGGAACACAAACACCACCATAAGCTAAAGACACGTAACAACCATATCCCATTTGGTTCCTAAACACGTGCATCAAAACATGACAAGACATCAGCCCCATTGAATAAACAAAATTAAGATCAGTATCACTACCTCAGGAGGGTGACTAGCATGAAAATGTCAGGCTGACACCAGCTAGTCACAGCGCTGATTACCCATCAACTGGGCTCAACACCTCCTTCCCCAGCTCTGGCTAAAGGTTATCTGTTAGCACTGGACATCCAAGTTGCAACCCAATCCCTGTGGATTCTCTTTCATGCAGGACATTTTGCCTACATAATTGCTTCAGGGAGAGAAAAGTTCCAAAAGGAAAAGAGGTAACACTTTCATCCACAATAATTCTACTGGGAAGTTTAAACATAATCTCATCGCTGAGAGTTTCATTAAGTTGTACCTTGCTCCTTCCCAGGGAGTCTTTATGTCTTGGCTGATGCCTACTCTCATAGCCTCCATGACCCAAGTCTCTGTGAGGTTGGTCTTCTCACACTTTGGAACTCCCTTGCATAGTTACTCTTTTCTCCCTGAATTTTAATTTTCTGACTGTTTTCCCTTTGGATCGTGAGGTCTTGAGATCAAACTCTCTTCCTGATGTACATCCCTGCAGCTATCACTTCTAACTCTGTTGAACAGAGATGACATTTTATTTAAAGATAAAAACAACACATCACTATCTGAATAGAATTCTGGGGAGAGTCAGGTACAGTTTAGTGAGAACTCTGCACCCTCATCTTGACGTTAAATCCTTCGGAGTCAGTTTGTGGATTCATTTGGCAATCTCAGGGATGTCACAGGAAATTCTAAATGCAGAACTTTGTTTTAACTCTATCCTCACTGAGAAATTATATCTCACTTTAAAACTCTATTGCTTTGCAAGTAACATATTACTTCTCAATATAACCATGACTCAGAGTTTCAGAGGAGAAGAAATAATCAGAAAGGGAGGAGAGACAGAGGGAGACAGGCTTGAAGGAAGTATTATTTTCAGGTTTTGTGGGGGGGGATGAAAATATAATTAAGGTGAACATTACTGTGCACCTTATCTGCTCGCCGCAGGACATGTAAATATTATGTCCTGCAAACATGTAACAAAAACAAAAATAATATAAATGAAAGAATAGTACCACACTTTTTATTTTTAACCATAATCCCAGCATCATTTTAAAGCTGAGATGTAGGCCAAAGATAGGAAGAAAAAAAAAAGCTGGAAATTTCTAGAAATGGAGCTGAATCAGTTCTACCATACAGAGGCAGATGCTCACAGAGGAGATGTAGGTGTTAACATACGAAAACAAAAGCTACTCCCCCTTCTGCTGAAGCTTCTATGAATTGTTTCAAAGGGATACTGACCTGTGTGTAATTACCACAGCTCTAAAACTACCTGCAAAGAACGGATTGAGAAAAGCCATATCATTAGTGTTGGACCAGAATTCCTTATGGATGAAGGTTCTAAATGGGATGTGGTAATGAATTGGCAAACTCAGAACTGTGGAGGAGTTGATAATTGCCAAGGAAGAGTGAAGAAGAACTGCAAACACAGCTGGAGATAGAGAGCTGAGAAAGTACTTGGAGTTCACATGATTGGCAATGCAAGCTTACTTTAGGATTTTGCAGGCAGAGAACAAATAAATGAGCGGATCTAACTCTCTGCACCTCCCTGGCTGTGCAAGTACCTGACACAGATACACTTGCTGCCCTTGGGGGAGTTGAGCATAAGAGACCCCAGATTATGTACAAATGCTGCCTTTGTAGTACTAACATCTACCTTAAAATGAAGCCTCTTAAATATTTAAATGTATTGTCGTAAATCATGTATATTCACAAAACAAATTCTGCAGTACCAAATTTCCTCAGTAAAGGAATAAGGTAAAATGAGTAACAATTTACAAAAACTTTAAATTGTTTACAGTTGGAGAACATCATTCTAGAAGCACTTTAATATTTTTAAAAATAGAAATATTAATAATCAGAAAAATTGTATTAAAGTTTGATTAAACTTCTCAAGCTATTATGTTAATATTATTAATTTCACTAACAAAGGGGGGTAACTAAAGAGAAAAACTAAAATGCCAGCCTCCTTACAAGTATTTCTGGAAAAAATAGATATTAATTGTGATCACTAAAATGTATAATTATAGAAGAACAGAATTGAAAAATATTGTAAGTTTTGTTTAATGCCATAATTTTAAATTTTTTTTATTTTTCACTTTTAAAGGGATATAAAACTATTTATTGACCACTGCTTACCATTGTTTATAATAAAGTAAACAATATACATTAGAATTAACATTCTGACCACTACAAAGTTGTTTTCCTGACTTCTGCTGAAAACAGTAACCCGAATACTGAAAAGATTGAGCCTACATGTAAGGAACAAGTTGGGGCCTAGATAAAACATGCAGATCAATAGTTTAGATTACAAATTTCTCTACTCATTTATTCTAGGTCCTAAATTGTGAACACCTCCAGCCGCTCAGTCGGTTTCAGTGAGCCAAGTCTTTTTTATTTATTTATTTATTTGTTTATTTATTTACTTATTGTGTGTGTGTGTGTGGCCAGCTCAGCCCACCAGGGGGCGGGGCTG
>NDGM011206046.1:0-15109 GCA_002564305.1 Octomys mimax | reverse complement strand
TTTTGCAACTGTCTCATTACTATATGTTTCTCAATAAAATTTTAAGGAAAAAAAAAAAATCAACGTTTTGAAGGAAAAATCTGTGAATAAACTGTATTCTCATTATGCTTGTTTCTATTTATAATAATTGAGTTAAATTTTGTCTGTCCATAATATTTTTAATTAGAAAACAAAAGCTGAAATTCAGTATTAAGTTACATAATTTTAATCAAAGTATTCGACACTTACACATTTTACAATGCTGAGTTGATTTCTGTTCAAATTGCCTTAATATACTTACTATCCTAATTTCATTCTGTATTTGCTCTTCAAATTTCTATCAATTCTATTAAATTGCTAATGAGAACTTATTTTCCAACTTTTTAAAAACCATGACCCACTTAGACTGGTTTTTATAATTTATTTTGATGTATAGTTTGATTCCTTTTAAAACTAATTGCTTTCACATCCAAATTTGAATTTTCAGTACTGAATATGCTATTTCAAACTACAAGTCCTAGTTCCCCTCTGATGAGCATCACAGCTGTTGTGGAATTTGAATGAAATACTTTTCTGTGACTTTATATTGACACTTCACAAATTATATCTGGAAGTACACGTTTACATTTATTATGTAACTAAAAAATCATACGGATAGGTGCCTACATTTCCTGCTAAGTTACTCGTTCATCAAGCATTGATTAGCCCTTATGAAGAAAACCTAAAATCAACATTTTTTTTTCTCTTTTCCTTTTCCATTTTCTTGTGCTATCTAAACTGCCAAATGAGTATACAAAATGAGAAAAATGGCTGATAAAAAACAGTATAATACATTGAGCAACAAAACCAAAATATTTATCAACAATTCATAATTCCTGTTAAGTAATCTTTAATAGGCTAATACGAATATGAACACAGAAAGTTTTGCCTTTCATGTTATTTTCTACCTCCAACCAAACACTACATAAATATGTAGTGACCTCAGCTTGATTTGGACTTTCTTTCAGTTGAGGAAAACAGGAAAGCATAACTTCTATTGACATTCCCAACAAAAATGGTCTAGGAGGAGGAGGAGCTGGAGCTGGAGCTGGCGGTGGCGGTGGCGGCAGTTGTTTTTGATGGTTAGATTCTTCCTTCAGGATTCCAGGCCCCAAACTCTACAGTCTTAATTTGCACTTTCCAGAAACTGCATTTCAATCTACTAAATTCTGATTGTGTGTATTTGGCACCTGAACTGCTAATTATTTTTGTTTTGTTTTGTTTTGTTCCTCTGGTTGGTTGGTTTTGAGTTTCTGCAGCAATGTGTTGCTAGGTAGTCCAACTTAGCCAGGAACCAGTCAGTCTCTTGCCACAGGTTCCTTAGTACAACATTACAGGCATATGCCATCATACTGAATGCTTTAAAGAAAGTAACTTTCAAATGTATCTCTAGTACACAGTTTTTATTTCTTTATATTGTTTCCCTCAATTGCCAACTCTCTCAACCCCAGTACTGAAGATTAAACCAATCACTGAGCTATATCCCAATCCTTTTTATTTATTTTTGAGACAGAGACTCACTAATTGCTCAGGCTGGGCTCAAACTTACAATCTTCTTGCCTTTGTCTCTCCAACTGCTGGGATTGCAGGTATGCACCACCTGTTGTTTTCCTCATCTTCAGATAAATATTCTCTCACCAAATCCTCATTTCAACACCCTCAACATATCTGTGTTCATTCTTTCATAAAGTTCTTACCAAAAATAACATAAATTTCTTCTTAATTTCAAAAATTCTCTGTATAGGACTTAAGCCTAATAAGTATTTAAATCCTTCACTGCCTCCAATTAGTCTAAATAAATTTTAACATTCTGTTCTCTATCCAAGCCATATTTGACTTTGTTTTCATGCCATTTCTTTACCTTATGACTCATTTATCTGTCATGATAACCTGAATTCATCACAATCTTTGTCTTCATGTCTTCGATGGTTCCTTCGTCTTTTCAAACATTTATACCACAGGAACGCATGAGGAAAATGTCATCGTACTCTATGTACTCACTAGCTTAGAGTATTTTCTTTGAACCACTCACGGTTGTCAGGACCCAGCTTGACCTGACTACAACTATCTTGAGTCATAGCCTTCACAATGGTCGCTCACACTGTTCTTCCCCAGGTCCCCAGTGTACTGTAGATAGTGAAAAACATGAGTGATGTACAGAACATTTTTTACTAGGCCCTGGTGCTGTCAGTGCTAGGAATGTGTCTTATATCTTTGATATTAGCTTGATATAAGCCAGGTACATTGTAGCTTGGATGAAGTCACTTTTTAAATTTGACATAGGCTGCCCTCCTTCTGACCCAAATCACAGGAATTCACTGGTCTTCCATCCACTAAAAATCATTCCTGTTTCTGAAGTCTCAATAAAGTGCATTCTGCCATTCTGCATCTATCTCCCTCTGTCCCTGGCCTCACAGGACATTGCAGCCAGTTCTGTTACACCAGAACCAGCGTTTTCCAGGACAGTGTTCTGTTTTGCTCCACATCATATGCCTCCAACAACAATAAAAAAGCTACAATAGTGAAATAATCTCCACTCTTTGCACTCTTTAAGAAAATTATAAATCCAGTCCTATGTTGCCTTAGGAATCCAATTTTTAACCTGCCACTTTTAATAAATATTTCTATATTAGGAAGCAGGCAGCTGGAAGCAATTTTGAGAAACAGAACCAGATACATTTTTACCTACTTTTTAGGTTTCAAAAAATGATAGTATTGCTTTCATTTCTAACTTTGCTCCAAATTGGCTGTATCAATTTCTGTTGTCTCCTCCAACTTTTGGAATTCTAGAAGTTATAAATTCTATAAGCCACATATGAAATATCAGTAGCATACAACAAGAAGCACTATGTGCCACGTATACTTGACCAGCAATGTCAAAAAGACGACACACAGGAGACAACAAGGTGCTAAACATTTAAGATAAAAGACCTAAATATTCGGACTCATAAAGCTAATATATATATAAACAATGACACTAAAATATACTTCTCTTGGGACAACATCTGAGTTATCTATAGCCCTACCTGGTTCCTTCCAAGAGATAACACTGACTCAGTAAGAAGCTCTCAGCATTTGACTGAACAAAATGAGATAATATCAAATAACACTGATGTATTTATAGGTTTAATTGAAAATTCCAGAGTTGACTCCTGCACCTATAAGAAAAACAAATTATTTCTCAGTCTAGTGAGTATAAACTAAGCAGTTTCTATAAATTCCTTCATCAAAAAAAGCCTAACAAGCTCCTGCCAGGCAAGCAAGGGACCAGGGTTGGATCCCTTGCACTGCACGCCACACCGGCCCCACCCTGGGCACACCAAGCAGGCCACCTAAACTGGGCATGGTGGCACATGCCTGTAATCTCAGAGCTGGGGAGGCTGAAATGGGAAGATCACTATGAGTCCAACATGCACAGTGAAACCCTGTATCAAATACATAAAATTTTTTAAAAAGTCTAGAAAATGCCATAAAATACTATCTGATGAACCATCAGTTTTTTAAAGTACATGTAAATACACATGTGCATGGACACTGTAGATTATAGAAACAGACTATATTATTTAAAGCTTTCAAAAAGTACTATAATAATTAAAGTATATAATATACTTTAAACTTAAAACTGGTTTGGTAACTGGTTAGCTATCTTTGACATAGCATTTTAAGGCTTATGAGGGATGTTAACACCATCCTCGAAGGTTTCCAAAGTAAGGTCATCTCTGCTACCATTTTAAGAAATCAAGCAGGGCATAGTGGCATATGCCTGTACATAACAGCACTCAGGAAGGTGAGACAGAAAGGTTGCTGTCAGTTCAAGGCCACCCTGAACTACATCACAATACCCTTTCGCAAAAAAAAAAAAAAAAAAAAACCTAGTCAAGGGCCAGGATACACATGTAGTACATTTCACAAAATGTGCTAGGATATGTTCAATCATTCAATATAGATACTCTTAAAAAGGTATCATTTGCAAAAACAGTGGCATGCAGAGTCAAATAATGGTGATTTAAAATACTGTCATTATTAAATGCAGACTTACTTCGCAAGGATGAAAAGATCTTCCCATGTCAGCTAAAGTAATACTGCACACACAGCTGTGAGTGAATACATGCAAGGGACGGCACACGGGCACAGGAACTCACGCACATACCCCTGCATGTTAAGCAAGAACTTCAAGCTGTATGAGCAAAGCCAGGGCTAGAGAGCCAAATCATCCACAAAAGCTAGTACGTACTCCTGTCTTGACATTATATATAACAATAGTATTTCAGAGGGGAACATCTCCAGCCTACGCTTTTCTCTGAGAATCACTGTTTTCCTAAACAATTCTGAGAGACCTCAAAATGAAAAACTAAGTGCAGCTGTTTCCTGTAAAATAAATCCTTCAAGGAATGAATTTAAAATATTTTTTCTTTGGACCATCTATATGACTCTAAATCTAACCTCTAACACCTTTTCCCTCCAAAGCACAGGCACACCATGAAGGAAACAAAAAAGAATGTTAGCCCTCAATGCTGTATGCTGCTACGCTCTTCTTTATCCCGCACAACTTGTACGTTGAGCCTAGAGCCACGTGTATCACTCCCATCTGCCCCCCTTAGCTCTTATTTTAAAAACCTTGAGTGATTGGTAACTGCTAACAGATTCCTGCTCGTTAGTTTGTTTTGCTCCTACCTTAAAATGAATCCTTGGTAGTTAATAAATCACAAGTATAACTTACACTAAAACTACTAAAAAAGTTACTATTCTCAAAGAATTTAAATGAAAATTTTACTAATACACAAGCTATACACATTACATGGACAGAGTCAAGAGTTTAAAAAAATTTATTTTCCTTCCTATGATCCCATAAAAACTAGAAAATTTAGGAGCAATAAACAAACTCCAAATTCATCTGCTAAATCGGATTTATGTTAATATTTGCCAGTGGATATCATTCAAGACTCCTTCATCACCTAACCTCAACCGGTTGATGTTTCTTGTAGTATTTCTAACTCTACTGTATTTTTAAGAGATTCAACTTCCTTTTAGACACTCAAATCACTAAAAGTTATGGACACTGTCACACTTACTCTCTAATTCCTACACCAAACACACATAGTGAGTCTATCAATAATTACTTGTAGTGATGAGTTTCAGCTGAGCTAATAAAGACCAATTTCTTTTAAAATACTAGGAGTCTTTGACATACATTCTACTGTTAGCTATTCTCATAGTAACTTGCTTAAGTAGCACAAAAACAAACATAGTATTCCATATCTCAATTATTTGTATAAAATGAATTAATGATCCTGAGCAATGACGTGTGAGCCAAGAAGAACTTTGTGAAAATGACATCAGGAGTCACTCTGGCTTGACAAGACAGTGAGTTTTCATAACTGAATAATCACTCCACTGTACCCTTCTCCCAACAAGAGACTACAACCATGCTCTGTGTGTGTGTGTGCGCGTGCACACACACACACATGCACACGCACACGCACATTTGTTCTGAAAATTGAATTCAGGGCCTTTCCATGGTATTATATCCCAGACTTTCTTTATTTTCAGACAGGTTTTCACTGAACTCCCAAACCTTGACTCAAACTTGAGCTCCTCCACAGCCTTTCAGAGTGCTAGGAGCCTAAGTGCATACCACCATGCCTGTCCATGCCTGTCCATGTTCAGCTTTTGACAGAACCACAGCTTCTTCTCTCAGCAAGGCAAACCCAATTTCCCAAGGGTACCATATCACCATATATTAAACAGAGGAATTTCTCAGAAGACTACAGAAACCATAAATATAGTGTCTGGTTCAAATATATATATATTTGATCTCCTACTTGCTCTATAAAAAGGGAGAATAGGAGATAAGAAAAAACAAAAATGATGGGGCTGGGGAGATGGCTCAGTGGAATAAGTGCTTCCCTGGCAAGCACAAGGACCTGAGTTCAATCCCCAGTTCTGCAAAAAGAAAGAAAGAAAGAAAGAAAGAAAGACAGACCGACCAAAAATGAGTGAAAAGTCTATACTATGTCCTACAGATTGCCAAAACTCTAGCATTGCTCCTTGGCCCAGTATAGCTTACTCCTTAATCCAAGCCATATGACACAGTACAATTTGTCCTAAACTCTGATGCATGTCAAATGTTAATCCAAGTAATACTTCACTAACAAAACAAGCAGTCACTACCCTCTTCTATGAAACTATCGTTAATACAGGTCTCATGTATCAGACACACTCCAGACTATGTTTTGATTTCAGTTACTTATCACAACTTCCTTTGGGAGGGATTACCTGCATCCACCAGATGATTAAGTAATTATTTATCTAAAATGGACAGGGGAGGGCCAATGAAATAACTCAGTGAACTAAGCACCTTAGGTAAGCGCAGGGACCTGGGTTCAATTCCCAGCACCACGTGCCACACCAGCCCCACCTCCACTCCCAAATGCACTGAGCTAGCCACCAGAGACCAGTTGTGGTGGCACATTCCTGTAATCGCAGCACTGGGGAGGCTAAAAACAGGAGGATCACTACAAGTCTGAGCTGTGTAGTGAGACCCAGTACAAAATACATTTTTTAAAACATGAAAAGAATAAAATGGACAGGGGCACACACTAAATGCAGGTCTACCAAGCTTTAAAATTTGTGGTCTTACATCCATTTTTACCACAGATGGAACATGCTGCCATTAGGACACTCATGCATGTACAACTAGTGGCACAAGCCAGCAAGAACATGTTAAATAATTATATCAAAAGATAAGAATGTGGAAAACTAGTTTCTATTTACTTTAAATAATGCATGTTATCTCCAAGCAAAATGGGCAACTAAAATTGACCAAAATCCCAATCTAATTCTTTTATTTTAAACATCCAGCATCACTCTGGAAAGGCCTATGTTGATACCCACAACAAAACAAATTGAATTTTCCACTGTCGCTCAAGGAAAAAGACAAAAGTAATTACAGGCAGAGCTGAAATAAAGTTGGAAAGAAAAAAATCAGTAAAGGTAATAAGAGTTCGGTGATAAGCTTCAGGGACAACTATACACCAAAAGACAGCTACAGAGAACAAAAAGAGAGAAGAAAGGACAGCTATGTGAAATTAAGACAGTTACAGTGATAAAAGGAGACAATCGGAAAACAAAATCACAACAAAGGAAGGAACAGGGAGAAGAAAAAAGTCTGTGAAAATGAACTGCCGTCATGATTAGCACTGCACTGCAAACTTATGCACCATCCCACCAAATCATATTTCCCCAACAGACTCTCACACTGACAGCTTTAGATAAGGAAAATAACTTAATTAACAATGGAAAACATTGAGAATTTCTTAAACAGATATCAAAAGGATGCAAAATGATGACCATCATCTTTCAAATATCTTCTCTATTGAGTTATATGTTCATGATACAAAATGTTCCAGATACAAAACTAGAAATGCTGCATCCTAACTACTTTCTCTTAGTTCAATGAGAAGAAAGATTTGTACTATTATTGTTTAGACAAGATATCATGTCTACATCTTGTCCTCTGAATAACTATTATGAAGACAGCAATGTGCAGTGTATTAATTATTGCAACTGTCATACTAACCTGTTTTGAAACTGCTTCATTGCTGTTTTATCTTTTGTTCTCATTAAAATGAATAAAAGATTTTTAAAAAAGAAAAAAGAAACGCTAATTCCAAAATCAGAGCACATTGGAACATATATTGAATATGGTGAAAGATTAAACGTGACTGCATAGAGCAGGAGCCATGTTGGAGATCCTGAGAGGTAACCCACAACTCCTCCTGCCCTATGACCAGTGAAGAAGACATAGACACAAGCAAGGCGGCAGCAGCAGACATTAGTGAGTGGAACAGCACAACACCCCTGTGGTCCACGCCTGTGACACTCCTCCTGCAGCAGAGGAAACTGAAGTGAGACTCGCTGACTACCCAGCAATAGGCAGGAGTACAGAGACAGCCCAAAGCAGCTCAACCCACAATGCCTGTCCAGATGAACACAGAGACAAGCCGGCATTAGTGGAAAAGACACGGCTGGTCTGACTAGAAGAAGCCAGATATACACACTGGAAGGTACCTCAGGCTCTCTCTGGGGGTGTCACAGCAACTGGTAGAAAGACACAGAGACATACAGGTTTTGGTGTAGTGTGGCATGGTATGGCACAGTGTGGTATGGTTTTATTGGGGTTTTTAGGATTTTTGTTTTTGCTTTTTCATTGTGTGGGTTGTTACCTTTATTCTTGTTCTGATCTATCTATCTTTCTCTCTTTAACCAACTATCTCTCTTGATTTTATGACACTTAAATGTGAGTGAGGATCCATCCTATCTAGTCTTTCTGGTCTGCTTCCACAATCTTTTACTTTTTCCTTCATTCTATCCCTCCTTCCCCCTTCTCTAATTTCCCAAGGCCTGAGTGATCATCCTTTCACTTCCATCCTTGCTTCTGCTACATTTTTCTTCATCTAGCTGTCTGTTTTGTTGCCTATCCCTCTTAAATTTCCTCACCAAAGAGCAAAACATCTTACTAAGGAAAAATTCTTTGAATACAATTTACTAAATAACATAGGATTTTGTTATTTAACTTTAGATCCTGCCTCCATAACTAAAGGTATCAAAGTAAAAGCTACCACACTCTACAAGGTTTCAGGCTGTACATGATGTCATTGTTATTGCTAATTTCATTACTTTAGGCAAGGTGTCATATCTGCTATAATTGGTTGTTCTCCCTTATGTGACAACACTATGATGGTCTGGGATCATGACCATCATCATAGTCCAGTACCAAAGGACTGGGTGCTGAGTCAAATAGATAACAATATCTCATCCTTAATAACCTGGGAAGGTAGGATCTTAGGATAAAGACTAAGAACCACCAACACATAGAAGACATTTCTGAGGAAGAGATCCCCTAGTGAAGTCTCAATAACAGTGACAGTTACCTACCATAAGAAACAAGCATTAACAGAAAAAACACAGTAAAATTTTAAAAAATATTTTAAGAAGTGCAAGTGGCAGAGCAAAATGCAGCCCCAAACCTCCAGTCCACCCTGCACAAATCCAGGGGACAAAGAGAAAGAGGCTCTCAAAAGCCATCCAACTGCATTCTCTGGAATGATAGCAGAAAAAGTTAGAAAACAAATGCATGAGGCTACAAAAGAAATAAGAGAAAAAATAAACTCCAGGGTTTAAAAAAAGGGAGATAATGACTATAATAAGAGGCCTCTTCAACAAACCTAAACTAGACATACACAAAAAATGGAGGAGCATACATAAATGATAAAAACCATGATCACCCAACATAGGAAAGAAACGCAATCCATGAAACAGATTCAAACAGATATTCAGGAAATTACAAATTCCACTTAAAGTTTAGAAAAACAACTAAACAAAAGTGAAGAGAGACAAACTCAGAAGACAGGATCATGATTAGTGATCATAAGAAAGAAAGATCATTTAAAAATAGGAAAGGACCATGAAAAAACAACCTGACAGCTACAAGATGATGAAAAGAAGAATGGCGTAAGATTGATGAGAGTCAATGAGAAAGCAGGAGTCACCATAAACAATAAAAAAATGTTTGCAGAAAATGTCCCCACCGTGGAAAAAGAATCAGGCATACAGTTGAATGAGGCATATAGAATTCCAACTATTCAGGATTAAAATAAATTTACACCAAGAAATATAGTAAGATTCCAGAAATTCTCAAGACCAAAATACCAAAAGCTTTTAGAGAACAAACAAATCACCAACAAAGGAAAGTAGATGTCATCACAAACTCTTAAGTCAGAATGCTTACAGTGACGTATTTCAAGACCTGAAAGAAAAAACCTTCTAACCAAGATTGATGTATCCTAGAAAACCATCTTTCAAAATCAATAAACAAATAAGATATTTGCATGACAAACAACAACTGAAGAAATTTATGACTATCAAACCAGTATTCCAAAAAGTTCTGAAAGACAGTCTAATGAAAAAAAGTAAGACAAGTCCACAAATTACAATAGGAGGACTCTACCAGCAAGGCAAGCAATAAAACAAAAAGGAAAGGGAATCAACAACAGGAACATAACATACCAAGGATAAGTCAATGCATAACAGTTATAGCCACCAATGTAAATAGTTTCAAATTACCAATAAAAATAAACAGACCTGCAGAATGGATTAGGAAACAAAGTCCAACAATATGCTACATACAAAAAACACACTGATCTCAAAAAAGAACGCTTAGGCTTAAAGTATGGAAAACAATACTTCATGGAACCAGACGTCAGAAAAAATCAAGAGTAGCTATTCTATTTGCAGACAAACTAAACTTCAAGCCAACAGTGATTAAAAGAGAGAGAAAAGGTACTATACTTGTTAAGGGAAAACACCAAGATGAATCTATGCCATAAATACATATGAGATGTACTCAACTATATGAAACAAATATTAACAGACATGAAAAATCAGACATGCACTAACACACTGTCACAACTAATTAAGAAATAAAGAAATATCACAATCGAACCAAACCTGTGAACAACTGGACTTAGTAGAGATCTACAGACTGTTTCAGCCCACAATATCAGAATGCATATTCATCTCAGCTGTACATAGGACTCTCTCCCACACAGACTACATACTAGCCCATAGAACATGCTTAAGTAAATGCAAAGGAATTTATATTATCCCACACATATCATTGGACCATAGTGCAATGAAGGTGGAAATCAATAGCAGGAAAAAAACCTTAAAAGCATATAAAACCAAATGAAGAACCAATAGGTCACAGATAAAATTATAGAATAAATTAAACATTATCTACTATTAAATGATAACACCAAATACAACATACTGGAACTTATGGGACTCAATGAAAGCATTTCTAGGATAAAACTCATAGTGATAAGCTCTCCTACTAGGAAAGCAACCTAATAAGCAACCTAAATAAAAAGCCAAATGTTGAATTTCAAACTTTGAGGAAAAGAATATATCAAGCCAAAAATTTTATAATTTTAAGAAATTATAAAAATCAGAACAAAAATTAATGCAAGTCAGACTAAGAAAACAATATAAGGAATCAATGAATTGAGGAGTTGGTTCTTTGAAAGATATATAAAATTGACAAACCCATAGCCAACCTCTTCAAAGAAAGGAAAGACTCAACTAGATGCAACTAGGAACAAAAGTAAAATCGCAATACATCTTGTGGAAATCTAGAAGATCATCAATACCTATCTCAAAAACCTTTACTCTAAATAGAGGTAAAATAGAGAAGAAGTGGACAGATTCCTAGATACATATGGATCACCCAAATTGAAACAAGAAGATGTAAAAATTTTAAATAACCCAATAGCAGTTAATGAAATAAAAAAAAGGTAATTAAAAACTTAGTCCAGATGAATTCACTGTTGAATTGTACAAGAAATTTAGAGAACGTCTAATGCCATCACTCTTCGTACATAGGCTTCAACCTTAGGAATCTGAAGGGGAAGCAATATTCCAAACATCATTGCTGTATATAACCTCGATACCAAAACTAGAGAAAGACCAAAGCAAAAAGAGAACTGCAGACAAAAGTCCCTAAAGAACAAGGAAACAGAGACTAGAAAAACTACTGGGAAGCACTTTTCTGAAATAAACTTAAATTTCTCTTCACGGCTCACTTTTACTTCAGAACTAAATTTCTAATCCATATTTTAAAAGCATGTAAAACCTTGTATGACCTGCATATTAAATTTCCTGCCAGTCATTTCTAACTCATTTTGCATGACCTGATGATTTTTATGTTAACAGTTAAATGTATTTTTAAGTTATTTCAAATTCCCTTTGGAATTAAGGGGAAAGATATAAATTAAAAGGGAAGCTTATTTATTATTCACTACTTAGTAGCTACTATATTCCATGTATTAGTTTTGCATTATTGTAACAAATGCCTAAGAGTAATCAATCTAATAAGAGAAAAGGTTTATTTCATCACACAGTTTTGAAGGTTGTAGTACTAGCAAACTGGCTCTGCTGCTCTGAACCTACGGGGAGGCAGCAGCACATTCTGGCAGGAGCACATGGTGAAACAAAGCTGGTCACCCCATGGTGGCCAGGAAGCAAAGACAAAGAAGAAGAGAGCATCATCCTACAGTCTTGTTTGAGGGCACACCACCACTGACCTAACACTTGCCAGTGGTGCCTGATAGGTTATGGCCCTAGTAAGAATTGCTGAACTATTATGGTGGTCGTCTAACATGGCTGGAGCCCTTAAAACAACAATGACACTCCTCCTTCTCCACTCCAGCCCTGGGTACAACTTCCTTTGACCTTTCCTGCCCACACAAGGGAGCCTCCAATCAGCTCCTTATATGTCACTAAACCAGCCCCTCAAGCTCCGCCCCTAATATAAGTCCCTAAAGTCTCAGGCTCCATGTCTCAGGTCAGAGGATCCACCCATCTGCCTGCCCTGGTCCTCTCCGTGTGTTTAGAGTTAATAAAGGCTTTCCCTCCCCCTATTTCTGCTTCTCTGCTGCGCCGCCGCCACCGCTACCGCTGTTGCCTCTGAAACCTATCAGTGCCCACCTCATAATGGTTCCACAAGTTTCCAGTAGCACCACAAGGTGGGGAGTAAACTTTAAGCTCATATAGCTCTAAAAATATCTACCCAACTATGCATTCCAAGCTCTATCCTAGGCACTTAGGATACACTGGAACTTGAATTCTAGTAAGGAAATAAATACAAATGGTAAATACATCAAGTATCTTTCAGTGCTAGAGACAAAGGTAGAGTAAAGAGCTATGAAGTGAGCATTGTGTAACAATTTTAAATAGTTACGGAAGGCCTCCACAAACAAAGAGCACTTAAGCAAAAATATAAAAGAAAGAGGAAATTATGCAGTGGACTAACCAACATTAAGAAGTCAGACACAGAGGGAAATTCTGGATTAAGTCTTTAAATATAGTAAAGACCTGGATTTTATCCAGAATGTGACAGAATACAGGTTTTGAGCAAGACACATAACATAGTATCATTTCTTTGCTTTCAGTACTTGACCATAAGACTGTATAGGAGTGGGGGCAGAGGGGGCAGATGCATGGTATACACCTGTACCGTGGTGACACACTGAGAGGCTGAGGCAGGGGGACTACACTTTCAAAGCCAGCCTGGGATAATTATCAAGTTTGAGGCCATCTGGGACACAGCAAGACCCTGTCTCATTCATAAAAGGACAAACAAAGAGTTATGCAATGGGCTTATTTGCAAGACGATAGGTTTGAAGTGTGGTGATAAGTAAAAGAATAAGGTAGTATCGGGATATATTTTGAAGGAAGAGCAAATAAGATTCTGTTAGAAAACAGGGGCAGGAGGTAAAAGAAGATTTTTGAGACAACGCACACATTCTTTGTCTAAATGACAGAATGCTATTAAATATCCAGGAGACATTAAATGACATGTTAAAAGATTCTGGACATCCATTTACATCTATCAGCATTTAACTTTCTAGGCAGCGTGTACAGATGGAGAGGCGACTATAAAGCAGAGCTATGGGCCACTCCACCATTTAAAGATGGAAAAAGGCTGAACTAGCTAAGACGACCAGGGAAGAACAAGCAGTTGAGGCAGGAGCAAAACAACGAAGGCACAGTGTGCCAAAAGCCATTCTTTTAAAATCTTGCTCATATGCTAGTTAAGAGAGTCTAAGAGTCAATTCTTACATTTAGCAAAACTGGAATTGGTGACATCTGAAAGCAAAGCTTCAACATAGTGGCATGGACAAAACTCCAACCATAATTCATGCAAAAGAAAACCTGAAGCAAGGTAGTAAAACATGTGCACACATGCTGCACTCTCTCCCAGGCTGTCTCTGCCTCACCCTTGGTTACAGGGACAGGCCAGAAAGCAGCCTTCCACGTTTGCAACTAGAGTTCAGTGACACAGTGAAGTACTTTTTAAGTGCACTATATTAAATACCTAATAATCAGGGGTTTTTTTCTTACATTTTCCAGAAAACCATTAAGGATTATAAAGAATATCACAACAGAGTATAATATGACTATTAAACCACAGCACTACAAAATATAATGATACAGAAGCTTTCCCTAATTTCATTGACTTTTTTAAAAAGCAAAGGATAAAAAATCAAAACCTAATACCATGTGCTCTGTAATAAAATGTACTGGAGGTAAAGAGTATAGGTAGCTATATTCACATATAGGATAAAAGGCCCGGACCAAAAGTGTAACAGTCGCCCTATTAAAATAATGTGGTAAAGAAGAAAATAATGTGGTAAGATTGTAGTCAGTTTTATTTTCCTTGTATTGTTCCTTACATTTCAAATTTTAAGTAGAGGAGCAAATGACTAGCAAAACTCACCAGCTATAATAAAATAGGGTTATCTGCTGAGAAAGTGTTGAAATAATAAAGGACTTATCCATCACGATTAACACTAATGTCAACTGAAGATTTTCCTGATTCCCCTTTTCTTCTTCAATCCTGCAGGCTAAGTGAAGTGCTCTCATCTATTATCTCAGAGACTATTTTTAAACTAGCAGTTTTTCAAGATTTATAATCTGCCAGATAACTCAATGACATTAAACTTACACAATAAGTATTAGTTGGTTTCCTTTATTTCTAAAACAAATTATAAGATATACTGCAATTTTCCCCCCATGAGCAGTAACAACATACTGCTAAGTTCAATTATCTTTTAAACTAATGCTTGAAGAGTCATTTCAAAAATTCATGAGACCCTTTTTGTATTCAAAGACCCAAGATTGTATGAGTCAGAAAATCTCTGGTACTATGCAAGTATTTATACCAAGGATTTTACAGTTTTATTTTACTCGATATACTATGGTAATTTTTGGTGTATTAAAAAAAAGTACACAGAATGGTACAATGATCTACTTTCCTAAATTGGTAAAGATCAGAACTGATAATGAGGGCCAGGGAGATGGCTCAGCCGAATAAGCGCTTCCCTGGCAAGTGCAAGGGCCTGAGTTCAATCCCCAGTTCTGGGGGGAAAAAAAATTCCCTACCCCAAAGGTTATTAAGTTATAAGGATGTTGTTATGGTTTGTGTATAGGTGTCCCCCGCAAAGCCTCATGCAGTCTTGGGGCAGCTTCT
>NDGM011206032.1:0-14142 GCA_002564305.1 Octomys mimax | reverse complement strand
TTTTTTTTTTTTTTTTTTTTTTTTTTTTTTTTGTGGAACCGGGGATTGAACTCAGGCCCTTGAACTTGCCAGGTAAGCGCTTATTCTACTGAGCTATCCCCCCGGCCCCTCAACCTGCTTTTGTGACTAGTCCAGTGCCAGTGGAAAAGCACAAAGCCCTCACGGTGCCACCACTGCTCCCAGATCCCATGTCAACAGTGCCACAAAAACAATGAAATTTGAACAAGAATTGTGGAGATAACAAACTACATTCAAAGCACAGTATTTTGAATCTAGGCCCAGGATGAAGCGGGGGGGGAGAGTACACCTGTTCTAAGTGAGGTCTTGGGAGGTCTTATGCATTTCTGCTTTTACACTGCCTCCTCCTTATGCTTGGGCCAGGCTGATGGCAGACTGATGAGTCCCCTGGCTTGCAGCCCACCAGCCATGTAAGAGTGCTGCCTGGGTCTCTAGAAGTCCGCAGTGCATGAGGAAGTCCAACTAAGAATAGGAAACATCACCCTGCTGATGGAGACTTATGAGAAATAAGTGCTTATTGTCTTAAGCCACTGGTAGTGATTTATTAGGGGTTTTAGAGAGGGTTTCTTTCACAACAATAGCAAATGATACAAATGGAGAAGTATCTTCCAGAAAACTGACTCATTTATATTTTTGAATGAGAAAGATTGTGATTGGACTTCGGAAATAAAAATTAATGCTTACTTGGGGTGCATAGACTCAGTTCTTTCATATCAGTGGCTCTAAGCTCCTAGATGAGAATGTGGAAGAGATGACTATTTCTTTTATGTCACTCAGGAAAGGTGTCTTTGTAACTTTCCTATTGCTGGAACAAAATACCTAACATTCTCAATGTAAAGGCAGAGAGGCTTAGCTTGGCTTGGGGCTGCAGTCCATAGTCACTCTGCTCCTGGATGGGAACAACTTGGCAGGTGGGCTTGAGAGTGTTCGACCTGGGGCAAGCAGGGAGAAGAGAGTGAAGGGAGGAGCCAGGAACAAGTATAGGCTCTTCCGGGTCTCACTCTGTGACTGTCACTGATAAGGTCCCATCCCCGAGCAGCAGATCAGCTATACACTCTCAAGGCATGTGTGTCCACCAGGTGCGTGATATCTCCCTACTCCAATCAGCCTCCACACACATGAGACCTTCAGGTGGCATTTTAGGTCTAAATCATGACATAACCACTCCCCTTCTCACTCTACAAGTCTACGTGCCTACTTCCATCAACTCTGATACACATACTTTGGTTGATTATAGCACTCGCTTTCTCTGTAGGATCAGATTCAATACGTATAATGACATATAGCACTGTATAAACAATGTTACCTGGCTCCTAAGATGAGACAGAGGGGAAGAAAAACCTTTGAAAGGGTAGCTTAGAATTCAAATGTTATCCAAGCCAAATCAGGGTATGAAAAAAGGTTTTTAAAATACTCTAAATTTAGATAGAATGGTTTTCATATGCTTGGAATCTGGAAAACAGGTTTCTTCTCACTCTTCAGAAAGGCTGCAACTGGGAGGGAGGAGGAGTTCTGAATGTTTATTGGATGAACTGGCTATAGTTTCCTCTAGCAACAATGCCTTAATAGTACATAAATTTCTCTATCACTAAAATGTTAGGGAGAATAATCAAATATACTATGTTAAGAGCATTTACTTTGACATTAATATGCATCATTCTCCTTGGAAGTCTGACCCTTTAATTTTATAGAGACATAATTAGCAATTCCCTTGTTAGGAAAATGGCTTTTACAGAAAATAACTTTCTATCCATGAGACCATGAGAGAAAGTGAGTTTAAACTTTTTACAAAATAAAAGTGAGGATAATGCAGTAGAAAGGGAGTACCTCAATAAGAAAATCAACTCTTAGAATTTGAAATAGGCCTTTTTATGCTTCTCTAAAATGATGACATTTTAATAATCATTTGTAAGAATTCAAGCCACCTGCAGTCAAAATGCCTTTCTTGTTGCCACACGAATCCATCGCTGATTGACTATAGTTATCCAAATCCCAACACATCCCTTGCATACAGTGTAAAGCTGGCAAGGGATCTGCAACCTAGTAAGTGTAACTATGCATTTGCTGGTTTTGTTTTTTAACTCCTATCTTCTAGAAGAGGGTAAGTTCTGAGTAGAAAGTTATCACAGTTTTTGTTAGTTTTAATGAATGTCATCTAGAATGCCCAAGAGATACTTGTCTATGAGTCAGACTGCTGCAGCAGTTTGTTTAATGGTGAAGCAATGTGAGATTACCTATTATGAGGCTACAGGGAGTAAGACAGCCAGGGGAGCTTCATGCAATGCCAAGGTATTAAAGGGATCAGAGGAGGAGGACCCCAATGTGACTTTGAGTGTAACACAATTTAATTAGCCAGAGGAGGTCAGTATGACTAATGCTAAAGGGATGAGCTAGCAGATTTGACAAGCTGGGCATCCTGCTAAGGACAGAACAAAGTTATTTCCAATGGATGGTGGGAGTGGCACACAGCTCTGAGAAATCTGTGAGGTGAAGATGAAAGGAACACCATCCTGGAGTGGACAATTGCTAGGAAGGCTTGGATGGAAAGAAAACTGAGGCACTGGCATTGGTGAGTTCAAGATCAGTCCTGCAAAAGACTAGGGTTCCAGGGAAAAACTGCAACCAGTAGACCAGTTTCTGGAACCTCTGCTGGTGCTGTTTCAACTGCAGGTATTTCAAGTTGTCACCCAGGGTCTCAACAAATCACAGCCAAAATATCTATGAGGACAAAGGGATAAAGGCATCCTTGCAACATCACACTGACGGTCCTTCTCAAGGGTTCTCCATCACTGTTGAAGTATCTTTACAGATCTTTATCTGCATTTGCTTTCCCTTCTGAAATATCCTCAGGCCACCTGGTGACCTGGAATATGATCATGCCTATGTCTCCTTTGTCCTTTGTGTGAATTCTCCCACCCAGTGTTCATGCGCTCTGCACAGCCCGGGGGTCTAGGTAATCCTTTGCTATGCTGCCTTCCACTCTTTCCTCATCTTGACTTCTAAGTCAAGAATCATTCCACTCTCTGCATGTAGATCCCATGCAAAAGTTCAGTTTGAATGCAGGGCTCCTTTATCTTCTTAGTATAAAACCTCGAGCTCCCTGTGTTTCATTCCAGTACCACACATTTGCACAGTGTCTACCAGGCTCTCCTGTGCCAGCCCCCGGCTGTTTTCCCATGAATTATCAGTCACCTTCACCACTGACAGACACTCTCTGTGTGTGAGCAGGCAGACTCTGCAGCCCAAACAGATTTTATTTCGATATTTGTCTCTTTCTTCTTCAATTCTCACCCTAAAATTTCCATGTTTCTTCCCTTGTGATTTTAAAAACAGTACCTACATTCTCAGACTGTATTGCAAAGAGGTACTTAATTCTGCTTCTCCGATGATGAAAATTAATTCCATTTCAACAGGCAATGGGATACAGAAACATAATATGCAGGGCAGCATGTGGGCCCACAGAGCAGGAGCAGAATGCCTGGCATTCCTAGTGTGAGCCAAATAGATGAAATTCCTGAAGTCCCTGGAAATGTGAAACCAGGGAAAGGGCAGGGCAAGTGTGACAGAGGTGGGAAGATGATTCAATAAATAAAGGAATAAAACAGACTCAAGTAAAAACAGAAAATAAATCAAAAAATCTCCATCCCCAATTACCTGAGTGGGTGCTCTCTGAACCCTCATGTTTACTCTATAAAAATTTTCCTGAAACTGGTTAGCAAGCATAACTCATCAGAAAGTTAGCCTTTCCTAATCAGTTCTGTGACTCTTTTATTGCAGAATTCCCAGCTTCATGATCTCAATATAATTTACTATCACTGTTCTTCTCTGGTTCCCAACTTTTCTGTTGAAATACCCTAGATGGGTTGGGGAACGAGCTCAGTGGTCTAAGCTCCTGCCTGGGAAGCCCAAGGATTGGAGTTCGATCCCTGGTACTTCATGCCTTGCTGGCCCTGGAACTATGCTATGCTGGCCCTGAAACCAGGCATGGTGTCCCAACCCCTGTAATCCCAGTGCTGGGGAAGCTGAGACAGGAGGATCACCATGAGTCCAACTGCATAGCAAGACCCTGTATCAACAACAACAAAAAAGAAATACCCTGATTGACTAAAGGTTGGCTGTATACATTCCTTGACATTCCTTACCTTTTTTTTTTTCTAATTAGTACAACTTTTAGCAATTTTGTTGTTATTTTCCTTTTTCTGCATGACTAGAATAGCAAGTAATCTCCTGGGTTTGTTTTGTCGAGCACCAAAGTGACATCACTGCCACAGACACCTCTGAGAAATGTAATTATGTCTGAGTTAAACTGGGAATGTCATGTGCATCGACTGAAAGAGGGAACTAGGAAAAGGCTAAGGTTGGAAAGGCTTCTGAATAATGAGGAGCACAGCATGCTAAGCCAATGCACCATATTCCTCGTTGTGCAGTCTATAGAAATCGAGAGTGGGGAACAGATGGAAGTTGAGGTATAGACTCAATATCACTGGAATGTCAGATCAGATCTTATTTTGGGAAGTGTAAAAGAAGCTCTGTGCAGGAGAAGCATGGGGTGGGACCCAGATCTAGGGAGGTATGAGACAAAGAATGAAGAATCAAGCCCCAATTGGTGGAGGGAGTATTCGATATTTCTCTAAGTTGTGATTACAGATACTTTTGACCCCAACCCCAGCCCCTGGCCCTTGAATTTTTAAATTTGACCACAAACCCAGATGATTTTTAACTATGTTCTAGCAAGAGCAGAGAGTTTTATGTGATGTATTTCCTGCTTATGTGTTTCCTCCCTGCACTCTGGTGTTCTAGAGGGACCACATTGATCTAGATGTTATTCTCATGTGGATTTCTAACTTCTAGAGATGGCAAAGTAGATGGAACAGTGAAAATGGCAAGGCAAAATAATTGAAAGGCTTCGCAGACTGAAGGACCAGGGGACGAGGCTGAACACAAGAAAGGCTGCCGCATGTGCTTGCCTGCCTGGCTCACTCAGTCCTCTCAGTCCTCGGAGGAACAAAGGGCTGGCAGGTGAAAGGGAGGCACAGCACTGTCAGGCCAGGTGTTCGGCATTAGAGCTGGGCCACACGGGATCCCAGATGGCTTGAAAGGGAGGTGTGAATGAAATGACCCAGAGAAGTCAGGAGATGGGGAAGGCAATAAGCCACATTGAGGGTGCTTGCAATTAGAGGGATTTCAATTGCTGGGCAATTATTTGTGCAATAATGAATGTTTGAATCATTCTTGAATAGTGCATAGATCTATTTATTTTTGAAGGAGTACTGTCCAGCCTTTCTCATCTCTAGCTGGCCCCAGCCCCCACTTGTTTTCATTTCAAAGGAGTAGGAATATATTTAAACCAGGATGGAAAGCAGGAGTTTTTAATTAAACATATGCCAGATAGTCTTACGTATTATCAAAATATGAGAATCTAAGAAACACTAGTGGTACACTATGTTACATATTATTCGTAATCTAGACATGCTCTAAACTATGTCTATGACATACTATGTGTATTTTTGTAGCCTGCATAAACCCCATTTGTTTCATGGTGGAATATTGATGAACTGTTTTTGCTTTTGGAAATGTAAATGTTCTCAACAGTAACAGTATCTGTTATGTGTGTGCACTTATCTGTGGAAAACATTTTATTATCTATAAATTTCCATTTTCCTAAGCAGAAATTCATCCAAAATTTTTAGATATCAGAATTTTTATTAAATCTTTGTACAATGGAAAGAATATATGAATTTTAATTTTTTTAGTATTTTGATTGAGAGAGATGTTTGACTAGTTTTTTCTAATCTTTTCTCAGAAGCATGAACCAATCAGTGACAGAGCAAAACCAAGGCACACTGTGTTTCTAATCTCTCCGAATGGACTGCTGCATTACATACTTGTTTACTTTGTCTATTTGAGAACTAGAACAAGTTCCTGATCACGAAGCACACAAGGGTCATCACTAGACGTAAAGAATTATAGTTGAGAAAGAGAAGGATGATCGGATATCTCAATAAAGCGAAAGTCTTTATTATTGTATCTTCAGCTATTAACATAAAATACAGTACTGGACATATTACTAGTGGTTCTTGGGAGACCATTCTCCACGTGCATTTTGCATTTTTGTGAAGTGTAGGAAGATAGTACTGACTCTCCTCCACCTCTTTGGGCCAAATTTTCAGAGTTTTTCTAAAATAAAACACCCTTAGAACATAGTGTCTTCCTGGATACCGAAGAAAGATGCCTGTCTGCTTCTGTTCAAGATTCAAGATTGGTCAGGTGAGAGTTTCTTTTTTATGGTGCCCCCCCCCACACTGGGTGTGAAAATGTCACCTGACCCAGTTAGCATTTCTCCTTGAAAATGCGTCTCTAGGAACTGTGAAAAACAAGGTGAAAGTAAAGCAAGATTTTGCTACAAGAGTAGTTCATCATAATGGGCACCATTCAAGAACCCAGGAGCAGGTGACCAGCTTAGAGCACTGGGGGGGGGGTGGGGTGGCAGAACAGCTTTAGGTAATGAGTTTTGCAGAGAAATGGAATATTGAGAAAGTGGAGGTGGGTTGAAGTTATACTGTAAAATGCACTTTTTTACAGAAGTAACTTACTAATGGAGGGAGGTCCTAATCCTTAAGAAATAAATCTATGCTTTGAAGGATATGTAACAGAGAAAATATATTTCTTACCTGGTGTCCAACAGTAAAAATAGAACAATATTATAGTGAACTATAAATCATATATCTGAATGATATACAGTGTGGGATCTTACAAAGTTTTAAAAAAGACAAAACCCAAGACACACAGAACTATATTAATCAGAAACTGGAATGTTATTTGCAACACATATATCATAAGGAATGCAATTTTGATTTTTTAAAACTACAGCTTGAAGAGGTATAATTTTAATAGGTATCATCAAAGATCTTCCCTGAGAATTAGTGTCTGTGATGATTTTTATTTTTGGAAAACTGATATAGACATTTAATTTTTTGTTACTTTCAATCCTCCTTGAAAATTTATATGAGGCCAAAGAAGGCAACAGATGTAAAATTGTATAATTTTCTTCTGTGACTACCCCCAAGATCAATTTCTTAAAATTGTCCCTTTACAGTGCTCTGCTGCTCTTAACGTGTTCAGCCAAATGTGTAGCACTCTTCCTCCCTGTCCGCGTCACAGACGACTGGGGCCGGGACAAGTTCACAAAGCGGGTCTCTGAGCCAGGACAGAGAGATCTGTCCCCAGGTGCAATTTCCAATTCACGTGCTGGGTCAGAGGAGAAGTGAAGCCATCCTGCGGGCTGAAGACAAACTGCAGAGTGTCAGGGAAGCTGAATGGTTGGCTTGCCAAACTGGGAAATCTAGAGCAGGCAGCAGATTGCTGAGACAAAAAGAGATCTTCCCGAGACAGATGGAGCAAGGGAGATCAAGGCCAGCTTCCAGTGTGTGGAGCACTCAGCACTAGCAGTGTCCCTATTTTCTGAGATTCGGGGTTCTCCTAGGTCCCCTGGGCTGAAGGCTGATTATATGCCCACAGCTGTTTACCTGTGGCTCCACCTCTCTCCTTCCTGTGGGGTCTTTTGACATCTTAAAAGTCATCTTCTCTCCTACCTCTTCTGTCATCTGCTGCTCCCCAGCACATTCTGGTATTGCAGCACGTCCATGTCCTAGTTCCTTGATGCTATATTCAATAATACTCACTTCATATTTCTGAACATTGCAGTATTTGTGTAGACAGCGGAGCTGGGAACAGAGCAGGACAAGTGTAAGCATTTGGGTCTCCACTTTCAGGCATGGCAATAGCTAGTCACTGCCTAGTCCCAACCCCTGAGGACCTTCATGTCCTTCTCGGCAGTGCAGTCCTGTCTAATCTGCTCCCATGAGCCTGTGACCCCCACAGCTAGTTGATCTGCTCACCTAACTGTCTTTACACTCCTGGTACCTTCGCACTCCACCCTCATCCTTCATTCCAGAGCCCATCCACCCACAACCATTCCCCTATAAATGCACCCTGCACTCCTTGACCCTCTGGATTCATTACATGCACGTGGAAAACACACAAAGCAAAGCAAATTTAACTCCCTGTCCGTTCGTTCTACTCCTCCATCCCCTTGGCAGAAAGTGGGTGGAGAAAAGACGAGATTGTACTCCATAAATTTAAATAAATATGGATTAAATGAACCAATGGGTGGGAGACCAAAAAATGCTTCAGAAATTAGACTTCACACCACAGTAAATTTTGGGTTAATTTCTTTCCCCCAATCAAAGACTTTAAACCTATAAGAAAGTAGAAAGATATGTATTTTTACTCTGGATCTAGATGAATGTTTTCTAAATTCAAAGTTATTAAATTTAAAAGTAACAAGGAAAAAAATCACAAAAATGTTCGCAGATAGATTAGATCACATAAAAATTTAAAACATCAAGGGACATGGCACTAAAAATACAAACACAAAATGGGTGTTATTTAACACAAAGAGCACTGCAAGCAAACAATGTTCACACTGTGTAATCATAAAATAACTGAATGAACAGAACATAAGACTATTAAAAGCTTATAAACTTAGAGAAAAACCAAATTAAATTAATTCCAGAAATGCAAATTTACATATTAGAATCCTCTTTAAAGTTTGCAAAATACAAAAACAATTTATAGTCTTAATATAAAATAAACTGATAAGTTTAATGTGATTTAATTTAAAATGATAATAACTTTAAAACTATGGCTATAGTGAATTAGAAACATAGTTTTCCTTCCAAGCAATTTGAAATTACATTCTAAATTTTTTAAAAAGATATTCTTATCACATTAATTCGACAATTTAATTTCTGGGGATCATTTGAGTTTGTGAAAGGCAATACTTTAGAAATCTTTAGTGATATAATTATTTTAGAATTGTCGTTTTCTTAAAAACAAAAATTTGTGAGAGGGAAAGCCAACTTTACAAAAATAGAAGAAAAAAAATCGACATTGTATATTCACAGCATGGAACATAATGTATCCATTAGAAATACTAATTTAAGAGACTTTTAGTAACAGAAGAAGTTCGTTTTGTAATAATTTAAAATTTTAAGTCTGTAATCAGAGTTTTGCAATTCAGGATAAGCAGGTAAGTACAAGTAGACAACAGAGCAGACTGTGTGGAGCCCTTACATCGCATCAGCGCAGCAGGGCTCTAGAGGACTCGGACCTTTGCAAGGGTAAAGGTGTTTGCGTTTTGTTAAAGTCACTTTAGTTAGCATATATTACTTTCATAATCAGAAAGATACTTTAGCTTTAATAAAGAAAATAATAATGTAAACATGGTTAGGAAAGTGTTGGCAGCCAATCCGCAGACCAGTCTCCTCCTACAGAAAGCTGACACATAGAAAGACTGATCAATCGATTGATCGATATACAGATCGCTCTGGCTTGCTCCCTTCCCCTCAGGTTAATTGATTCGAGTGACTCAGATTTGTTAAATGTGTTCTTGACTTTTCCCCTGTATCACTGCTCTTTCCTTCTAATTATTCTCCTTATGGACCCCGTCTGACCCTCTCTCTTCCTTCACTTCCTTAGGGTCAGCGACACATAAGGGACGTTGCTTGATGGGGTTTCCTGGCAGCCTCAGCTTGCTGCCTGCTCCTGAGTCTTCTCGACTTGGCACTTTAGCCCTGCTTTGATTTCTCACATTCCGCTCTTACACATCATTGCCTGTGTCCAGTTTCTGCGTCATGGAAATACAAGCAGAGACTGGCGACTCAGGGTAGCCTTTCCCTCTATCTGGACACCCCCACACTCCTACACCACCTCAACTCTATTATGACCTATTTGTTTGCAACTCTTAAGGCTTGCTGAGCCATGGCAGTGTTAAGGGTTTTCTAACCAGGCAAGAGCAGCTTCTCCTCCAGTGCTCAGCTCTGCCTCAGGGCCTGTGAGTGGAGGCTTCAGGGCCATCCAGCCTCTGTGCATGTCGCTCTGCCTCTGTTCTCCTTCTCCTCCCTCTTCTAGCTAGGGAGTCCCACCGCCCCTTGTCATTACCAGCCTGCCTGGACAGTCTGGGCCTCTCGCCTTCCCCAGATATCTCTCTTCTTCTCGTGTTTGCCTTGTCTCTGGGAATTGTTCCTTCACAATAACATTTACACAGATCACAAAACATTAGCATTTAATTACAGTTCAATTCCCCTGCTTTCCCTCAACTCAGGCTGACTGGAGACTCCGTGGCAGGGAAAATTTAGCACAGTAACATTTCTACAATAGCACTACATATGTATGTTAGCTTGAAGTTACACTATAATGAAGATCATTGGGGGAAAAGGTGACTTGGGGATTCTTGTTACCCTAGTTACATTTGAATCTCAGATGGACACTTAACTTCACGTTTTTAACAAGTTGTGTTAATTGTATGGCAATTATCTTTCCCTCAGATTAGAGTGTTCCTTTCATATTAACATAAATACAATACCAATTTCTGAATCTGTGCTGTGACCAAAGAAATCCCAGTGTCTCATGCACATTGAACTAAATCTCCAGAAGCATAAATGCAAAGGCTACATTGCACTCAAAGTTGACACTGTTTTATTTCTCTACCAGTCCCACAAACTTATTTGTGTTCCATACCCACGTTCTTGAAATGCTTCTGCTGAATGATTACAGGAGTAGCAAGAAGCTCTGCTACTTTATTGAGTTGAGCCCAGAGCAAGTTACCAAATATATTAATAATGTGATGATGGCTTGTTATCAGAATTGTGCCAAAATATTTCGTAGCTACTTTTTCCACAATTCTAAGTTCTATGTATGACACACATTTTCATACTGACACTTAGGAATCAAACATGTAAGTTCAGTAACGTCAAAATAAACATTTCCTAGTGCTCTTTTATATAGCAAAATTATAGTTTCAATCATATATATATATATATATATATATATATATATATATTTGACTTGCATTTTGCTTTTCTCAGATGAGTTTGCTATCACTTATCTTTCCAAGTAACCTCTTTTGAATTGACAAAGCACCTCTACAAATATGACTTTCACACGTTCCATGCTGTGGGTAAAAGACTGAGGCAGACACCTGGAATGTACCATTCTCCTGTTGTAACATATTTCTTTCTTTCTTTTTTCTTCTCTTTTTTTGTAATTTAGGGAAGGGTCTACAGATGTTCAGGATCTCACTGCTAGATTGGACTTGTAGTGATTTTCCTGCTTTCAGCCTCCGAAGAGCTCGGATTATAGGTGCGCACCACCACACCCAGTCTCAATCACCGGGGCCAGCACAGCAGGCCCAGGGATTGAACTCCAGGCCCCTGCGCCTGCTTGCAGGTGCTTTAATCTGGTGATCTATTTGGCCAGCCCTATAACACATTTCTGGTGTTCCCCATTATGCTCAATTACGCTGTGTCCTGTAGGTTTTTAAAGGCTTCTTTCTGCTTCAGTGACAATGACTTTTCTTTCCACCAGGCAAATAGGAAGCAGGACTGAAAGGAAATGTAGTGTCAGATATGTTATCCAGCTCTTGCACCCAGGTTCTAGGTCCACTTGGATAAATCCACCCCTGGGGTGATCACTAGTTTCTGGAGTAATTAATCCCAGCAGCAGCCAGCAGGATTTACAGTCCCAAGTCACATGTTACTTTGTCATACTCTTCCAAACAAGATGGGAGGCATTTTTTACTTGGGATCCTGTCTGCAAAATGACTCTTGGTGCTCGCAGGTGTTGGGTGAGGGCTCCCTGGGAGGTTCTGGGTCCTGCTGTGCCCTACTCAGGGCACTTCACAAGTCTTTTCAGATGGCAGGAGTTGTAGCTGAAAGTCATAGAGTTAGTAATTTTCTGTCATCAGAGCTTTTAATATAGCTAAGTGAGCCAGAGTAGATACAAAAAAATTTCTCCAGGGGTTCAAGTCCTATTAACAGGGACTTGAAATTATTCTTAGGGTGATTTGAGGGTTGACTCCAACCAAATTCCTATAGGTAATTATTTATAGTAGAATTTCAGGTGGGACTAAGGTGAAACACAAGCTGAAAACATAGAAATAATAGAAAGGGACAGTTGGAGTTGAGGTAAGGGCTATGTTGATAAAACAAAATCATGGTAGTTGGTAGAGTAGCCTGAGTTTCCTGTCATAATGAGATATAGCACCATAGGAACCATTCTTGCATGCTATGTATCCAGGGAAGCTGGTCTTTAGATGGAGATTGCTATTCAAACAGCAGAAGTGCTTTGATATGAGGGTTGTTATAAAACAGAGATCACTGGAGGTCCAAGGTCCAGAGAGCTGGGCTTGCAGCTGGTGTGGAAGGACAGGCTTTTTAAGGTGGAGCCACACTAGTGTACACTGACCCCTGAAGCAGCTCTCCTGTACCTCTGTGTGCCCCCTTCCAGCCCTGCTTCCTCTCCCCTCACTGGCCTCATCCTGCTCCAACCGAAGAGTCTTGCTTCTCCCACCATAACCAGGCTTTCTTCATGTCAAGACCCTGCCTGGTCTTTCAAATTCACTGCACAGCCCTGCTTCCTACTTTTCAGACTTAATTCCATTGAATTCATTTATTTGCCCAGAAGGAAGAACTAGAGCAGGCTTTTAGCAATAAGGAACGAGGATGGTGCAGGAAGGACCCTAGAGATGGGAGAGTGGGTACTAGGAGCTCCAAAGGCAGCATGGAAGATGAGAACTGCTGAATCAGAGGGGGAAAGACAGACAGACAACAGAGAGATAAACAGACTCCACCTGGCTTTGCAACTTGTAAATGACCAACACCTAACATATCAAACAGCTAAGTGACTCTATGGGGCTGGGGTTGCTGCACACAAAAGAGTTTTGTGTGTTCAGAGTCACCTTTGTGCTTTCTCCCCCATACCATTCATGGGAGATTTTTACCAATGGGGTGAATTTTGGACTATTCGAAATAATGTCAATTTGGAAAAAATCTGAGTATAATTTTGTGAAACTGATAGCAGTGCTAACTCTCCCAGTAATTTTTTCAGTGTTCACTTGCTGGAAAAGATTTAGATTTTTTTCCCCATCAGTTCAGACTCATATTAATCTAAGAAGCACAATCTGGCAAACTAATTTAATTGCTTTGGACTGCGAAGTTATTCTTTCTGGCCTGATACTAGTATGGCTTATTTCTTATTTGAGTAATACAGACCTATAATTCAATACATTTAGAATAATAATTACCTGTAATTTAAGAGTAAATAGGAGTCTCCAGAGTGCCAGAGCCGTAAGGCCTGCAGCTGGAGCTGTGTCATTCCAGGGCTTTGTAAAGCGTTTAGGATGAGTACGCCTGTGATGTCCAGCCCTGAACAAAGAGCAGATGAAGTATCACTGATATCCCTTGTAGGTTGGACTAAAAGGTTGTCATTTCATGCAGTGCCCAGAATGATGAAAAAAACCTGTTGCCAACATGATGACATCACAGATGGTAGCACAACACGGCCCCTAAACATTTCACCCAAGGCCACACTGTAGGTGAAGTTTGCAGGAACAGTGCATAGATGCGTGTGTGGAATCTAGCACAAAATCCCTGCTCCACTAGAGAGCACTAATGACTACACTCTTGAAACTGAAACTTAGGCAGAGACAGCTTCACTACCTACAGACCTCTGAGGTGCATCTCTACCATCTCGACAGAGTTCTGGAAAAGAGCTGAAGTCCTAGCAATACACACGGCGTTGCACTGCAACTATTTCAGCAGAGAAAGGCAGCCCCAAGGCTCTGCACTGTGATCACCTCTGATCAGAAAAAAATATAGCAGACTACAATGAATATGGCTTCTTTTTCTTTCATTTTTAAATTTCAGCATAGCACCAAAGAGCTGTGAATTGCAAACACGGTGGACACAGGGAAAGAGAAAAGATCATGAATAGGATCGTGTGGAATGTGGCATCGTGTCATGATCCAGTGCTGACCTGACCTTGGCAGAAACACGCTTGCTTTCTCCTTACCTAGACAGACAGCTACTGAGTGTTCCCTGAGGATCACAGTCAGTTCTATCAGTCTCTTTTACTTTTTTTTATGTGCAAAAGGAATCTAACAAGACACACCCAGACTTATTATCAGAGAACCACAAAACCACTGTGTGGCAGCTATGGTTGTGTTCACTGAAAACCTAACACTTCTGCAATGCCAAACTAAAATAGCAAGCAATTTTTTTTTTT
>NDGM011206006.1:958-26472 GCA_002564305.1 Octomys mimax | reverse complement strand
AATATGCAATGTATTAATTATTGAAACTGCTAGTAATCGGTTTTGAAACTGTCTCATTGCTATATGTTTCTGAATAAAATTATTAAAAATAACAAATAAATAAATATATATATATGCATGTATTACTTTCTTTGCATTTTCCTGGTGCCTTCAGTCCAATGAAATAAATATAACTACCCACAATCTTTTTCATGCAAGAATATAGTGCCTAATAAAAATATTCTCTATAGAAAAGGACTTCTTGAACTATAAAAGTCTTTTACAAATAGAAGACATTTTTATCATTTTGGGAGACTCTCCCCACATGCCTGTTTGTATTTAATAGACACACATCAGTCACAACTATCACAGATCTTATGGGATATGTATGTATGTATGTGTACTTTATATCGAATACTACCTCACTGAATATAAAAAAGGATTTGAGACAAAACTATTCTGCCTCCTTTATGTATGGAAGATTCAGGATCTGCAGTCATAACTTCTCAACAGTCAACAGTGCAATAATGAAATCCAGACTGTATTCCATTACCACTTACAGTCAGTCACACAGCTTTTAAAGGAAAGCACTTTCTTTTCCAACTACACTGACATTTCGTGTGGATGGAATTCTGAGAACTATTTTGGTGAACGTGAATTATAGAGGCAATTTAGTAACAATCTAACTTAAAAAAATGAAATCACTTTCCTGAGACCAATCTTATTATTTAATAACAAGGTTTAAGAAGAATTCAAGACCTATTTTGGAGTTGGTGGCAAAGACAGACATATCCAGATGACTAAAGTTCCCTCTATAAAGTACGTTTCTCCACATCTAGTCCACATTTTCTGGACAGTTATTTCTTCATAACAATGAAGCTAAAATTTATAGAGGGCCTGGTAGTATTATGTTATTAAAATAAATTCCTTTTAATCTCTGTAATAATCAGACATCTAGTCCATATTTGAAAATAGGACTAAATATAAGACTGTACCTTGCTGGTTTAAGAAGAAATAATATCTGTCAAGTACTACAAGATAGACAGGACTCTTAAAACCCCACTGAATAAAACAGATTAGAATGAGTTTACCCAATTAGTAGTTAAAATTGAGCAGTAGGGATCATTTGAAATACAAAATAAATTAATAATAATATTCTGACAGTAATATTATGAAGTTCCTATTTAACTACATCTTAATATATAACAAAGTCAATCTTTTTAGCATACCTGATTTAGAAGAAAATTTTTCCAAAAAAATTAAAATTAAGAAAAATAACTAAACTGGGCCAGGGGACACGGCTCAGTAGAATAAGCACTTGCCTGGCAAACAGAAGGGCCTGAGTTCAATCCCCAGTTCCGCAAATGAAATAAGATAAAAAAGAAAATTTTTGAGGAAAAATATTCACTAAACTAATCAAGTCCAATTGTCCAGTCAGCTTATTACATGAGATCATACTCTACAGATTTATAAGCAAACAAATACAGCATTTGGACCAAACATCTTAAAATTAATTAATTTTGAATGTGAGGAAACTAACAATGTGAGAAAACTAAATAGCCTATAGTAGACGCTTTATACACACTAGTCTAAATGATTATGTCCCATTCAAAGGTACATCAAATGTTAATGCAATAGGACATTGAAATTGATATTTTCAGATCAATTACCATATTGCCATTCATTTCCTGTTTTCATAAGATATTGATAAAACCTGTTTTGTTATTAGTTAGCTATCATATACTCGTAAGTTAAAAGATTATTTTTTTCCACACAAGACCTCACTTGTGATTAATTAAGATTCTCTGGAAAGAATGTGTTACACAATGACAAAAGGAAATAATCTCGTTTGAAATTATCTTTATAAAACATCCATTGTGCTATGCATTTTCAAATCACAGACTGGAAGGCATGATGAAACAATAAGCTTCATTTGCTTATCTGGTTTGAACTATTTGTCCCCCTCACAGCCCGCACACTAATTAAGTAGCAATTAAATGAAGGAAACATTGCATTCTTTAAAAGAATATGCCAGAAGAACCATGGGATTAAGAATGAAAACGTAACAAGTGTATTCTTCTTTTACATTTGTATTGGTACAAAAAGAAGATAGAAAAGTAGGAAAAATAAAAAAGAAATATTGTGCAACCTCTATTCTCTATTCATATCTGTAAATTAAGGTCATATCTCTAAATGTTGAATCTCTGAGGAATATATTAGCTACAATGCCAAATATCTGCCTGTTGTTAATGGAAGACATTGTGTGTGAACAAATAATGTTTTTAATACTAGTAAATTCTGATAACTATAAAAAATTAAATGGGAAGAAAGAAAATATTGATCCATTTAAGAAATACTGTAGGTTATTATTGCAGAACTATTCTCTCATCTCCGAACTATACTTCAATTAGTTACAAGATAGTCTTACCCCAGAATTGAGCTTACTGTTCCTTGTTTGGAATACCCAATAACTTCCTCATTAGTTTTCTTCTTGACCCTTTTCTGAGGTCCACACTCACATATCTGAGTCCAACCTTTATATATTTTCAAAATAACATTTTTTCAAGTATACTCAGAATTTTGGTCATGCAGTTGGCAAGATTGTACTTTTAAGGAGTACTTTGGAGGATCGCAACACTGCCCTCCTCAGACCCGAGTGTGCTTGTGCTTGTTGTGAGCAGTGCGGGCTGCATGGAGGGGACTTCCCTAAGCTGGTTTCAGGGTAATTTGTGCATCTCGCTGAGACTGTGTACATGTCTGTGTGACAGAAGACAGAACATTTCTACTGAGGCCTGCATGCTTCCAGAGGAAGATTCCTTCACAGAATTGGTTATAAAGCAGTGTAGGCATTAACCACAAGCTAAATCTGGCTGCTTCTGTCCCTTCTACAAGAATGCTTCGTTCCTCTGTTACAAGCCCAGCCTGCTCTGCCACAGGTGAAGGGCATCCAGCCACCATTTCTCCCTACATGAGTGTGGTCTATAAATACCAAGGTTTGGGCTCCTGTTGGCCGTTTGTGCCCTCTGAAGAACTTGTCATCCCAGAGTCCTGTAGCCACTTACAATCCCCTTATTTTGTCTCTTACTTTTTCTTTTTGCCATGCACTGTAACACCTGGCAGGAGATTAGAACCCGCTGCAGAATCAAATACATAATAAACACTTTCTGCTCAGAGTACTCCTTGATCTTGTTTCAACACATCCAGTGCCTTTTTTTTTAGATGGTTCCCTTTACTTCATTTCATATAACTATCTGGCCCACTAAATACTTTGTGGCATTCCGTGAAACTCTATAATAATTTGTCTTCATTTTCTATTATCTCTTTTTTCCTTTATTATCTTTTTTAAAATTTCACTCAATGACTTTCTTCTTTATAAAGACTTCCTTAAACCCTTTCAGCAAAAATCATTCCTTGCTTGTATTCTAACATTAGTACCAATTACCATTAACCCTGTGTCACATGAATGTGCATGCAATTGTCCTTCTTTCTCTAGGGTTATTGCTTATTGATTCAAAAAACTATGAGAGCACAGGGGCCGGGGTTCAATCCCCTGCACCACAAGCTGTGCTGGCCCTGCCCCACAGGGTGCACTGAGACTGCAATTGAGACTGGGTGTGGTAGCATATGCCTGTAATCCCAGAGTTTGGGAAGCTGAAAACAGGAGTATCACTACAAGTCTGATCTGTGCAGTGAGACTCTGTAGACCCTGCACTAAATACATAAAAAAACTATGAATCAAAAGCATTGTTTAAAAAAAATATTGATGTTGATACTGAACATGTACAATTATTTTTCTCACCTGCCATCATTCTTTAAATAGTGCATTACAAAAATGATTTATATAGAATTTAATTTTCATTAGACGTTTGTAAAGAATGCGCATGGGTTATATGCAAACACTATGCTATTTTATGTAATATCCCTAAACATCCAGAGATTCTGGTGGGATTGGGAAAGGGATTCTAGAACCAATCTCCCAAAGAGCCTTAAAAGAAGTTGTACTTACTGGTGACCATGCCATGTTTTCTCTTAGTAGAAAACAGTAGACTGTCAATAAAAACAGAAATTTTCTTTCAGTTCTACTTTTATACACCAGAATATCAAGAATAATAATAGGGCTCAATTACAGTGTTTTTTTCATTTTAAGTGTTTGATTTTTCTCAAGGAGAGTTGTCCTACAGATTCACTTTTGTAAAAAGGAAATATTCTTTTATCTATAATGTAGAGTAGTAGGGTTGATGTAGGGTTCTGATAAGATAATGCTGTAAAATCAATGTCAAAATTAAGATTTTTGTCTAATAATCTTTCAACAGTAATGCTGTTATTACTATTAATGCATAAATATCTCAAATATGATTTTTTAAATCTCAATAAAATGTTATGTAAAATTAAGTAGCAGCATAATGGTCTTAAAGCAAGTCCTTCCAAAAATGAAGAATAACTATGCATGGATTGTATAGAAAAAATGGTATGTTTTAACAATGAGTTGTAGATGATTTATAAAGGTCTTTTTATATTATCTCAACAGACAAATATGTCATAGTGGAATGTGCAAAAAAGTCTATTGTTCTCATCGAGGCACAATAAAAATAGACTCTTTAGTTTTAATATAGAAAGAACATTTTATTGGGCACTTCATGTCAAGAGGGGCCAATTGAGTTACAACAACCTATCATTAGTAGTGCATTAACCTCTAACATTATTTAATATTCATAAGTATGGGCAGGGGACAGTGTCAAAGATGAAACATTTGAAAAATGTCTTTGAAACTGAAGGGGAAAATTAATATGCCCTTTAACCTGAAATTACATTCATAGGCAGACACACACACAATCTAGTCCTTTGGAAAGAAATATAGAACTTTCACAACAAATTTACTTCAAAAATGCTATTAAAGGTGACAAATGACTTTGCATGCACATAATGAGAACTGGGTTTTTTCTTTTTCAGAATAAACATGGGGTAATGGAAATAGCAATAGACCCAAAGCCAGGAAAATTGTGTTCTTGTTCAGATGTCTTGCCACCTGTTGAGTATTTGACCTTTATCAAGTTATTTAGCATCTTTGGTCTCTGTTACCTAAAGTATAAAATGACAAAGTTGGAACTCAATGTCATTCTAAATTCCTGAAACTCTGAGGGGCATATTTTGCAACTCTTGGGATGTTTTGCTCTGTCATGGAAAGTAAACAGAGGTCTATCTCCTTACACTACAAACCACCAAAGTCTAGTATAGTAATTTGCTGTTCTCTTCCAATTGTTCAATCAACGATAGTATGAATAAATGCCAGGGAGCTCACTCTCATCAGTGTTTCTCCTTCCCAGGTACCTCCTGATAACTCTTGCACATTTATTTTATTCTGAGAGAGTTGGATTCACTGAAACTTCTGTTAAAGAATCTTGTAATTTAGGCCAATCCTGGAAGCACACTGCATCCCTCCGTGGGCAACGATCGGTTCAGAGGAAAGGCACCAGAGAGCTACTAAATATTATGAACCTCTCGCTCACCCCGTGCATAAAATTCTTCTGGCCTTCCTTGTTTGTGCTTTATGAGAAAGTAATTCACTTTTTAATTCATGTTAATTTAAGTTGGATCTTCTTTTACATGCAACTGAAAATGCTTGGGTGCAGGTGATAATTAATAAACTTGTGAGGGACCTGAGAAGCAAAGCCTTGAGAATCACAAGCTAAATTCTATCAGTAAGAAATATGGTATTATACTATTTCATTTTTATGGACTAACTTTACTTATATAATTTATATTTTCAGTAAATTTTGTCTGTTAATTTGAAAAATTCCTTCAGTTTTCATGAAACCATCATTTTGAAAATCAAAATGCTTTGGCTTTTTATCATTTTATGATTAAGTTATGATTATTTTATTATTGTTAATTTTATTATAATTATTATATTATTTTATTATGTAGAGGATTTATAGTATGTGTGTTGCTCATATGACAATATTTTAGAACATTAACATTTACAATGTTTCATATAATAATCACTGCTTCAGTACTGTTTCCACTTCGTTATTGCAATATAATCTATCCCTTGAGCCTGGAAACTTTTGTGCATGTGCTTTCTCTTTGCACTGCTCAAAGTCCTATTTACAATATTCTTAGCAAGTTCAAGGCCAGAAAGAATGTCTTTCCCATACTTTAGTTACCAGGAAAAAAAAAAACCCTCAATCACATGTAATGAGGTCATGAAGCCCTACAATGTCATTCTCTGTGAGAATTCCCACCCACTCGCAATCTGTTCTCCACAAAGAACAGTCATAGAGAGATCAATGACAAGACAGAAGAATACAAACAATTTCCCCCACATGAAGACCTAGAAAAGAGGAGGTGCATCCACTGAAGCAGAGGCAAAAGCCCCTACTTGAATCCTTCTGTCCTGCCTTTACCTCAGAGCAAAAGCTTAAGTTGGTAGAGAATTGGCAACACTGATGCCTGCATGTAGGTGAGAACCTGTTGCAACTGAGCAGAAAGGCAAGGAAACAAATAAAATTATTCTTGGATAGGAACTAGATAATGGTCTCCATCAGTAGTGGTGAATGTTTCAGAGGCAGCTGCAAGAACTGCAGCCCCAAACCCACTTACTTATTTCAGTGCCAACACTGCAATTAAGCCTGAATACTGGGATTCTACCTTAGGAAAAAGAAATCCATACATTAAACCTTTTGTCTCAAAAACAAACAAAATAATGCATGTGCCATAGATTCACCACCCCTGGTCTAGATTTACTCAACCACTGGATTATGGCCAGAATCTCTGAGAAAGTCCAGTCTCTGAGGCCCAGACACACAATAGCTGCTTAAGACTGAGGCTGAGACAAAACAATGGTGAATGATCTCTGTACCCTCCAACACTTTATGAACATCCCTCCAATGTGAAGCAACTACTGTCAGTCTCCTACTGCGGGAAGTACTAGAACTGCAGGCAGGCACTGGCTCCCAAGCAAACCTAAAGCTGATGGTGGGTTAGGAATACTGAGAAGAAAACACAGCTTCTGCCTTAAGGGCAAGATAACCCTAGAAGAATTTGAAGACAGAGAAGCCGTGAAGAGACAGATGATAGATTAGATAGATAGATAGATAGATAGATAGATAGATAGAGATACATAGATACATAGATACATAGATATAACTGCAGCTTGCTGGGGAAATAGCTCAGCAGAATAAATGCCTGCCTAGCAAGCGCAGGGTCCTGAGTTCAATCCCCAGTACTGAAAAAAAAAAATTATTCAGTGGATTAAAGCACCTGCAAGCAGGCACAGGAGCCAAGGTTTTGATCCGTGGGCCTGCCGTGCCGGGCCCTCCCATAGGGCACACTGAAAGGGCATCGAGACAGGGCATGTTGGCGCGCACCTGTAATCCCAGCTCTTGGGAGGCGGATCACCACGAGTCTGATCTAGTAGTGAAACCCTGAACATCCTGTACATCCTTCCCTAAAATACAAAAAAAAAAAGAAACAAAGAAAAAAAGAAAAAGAAAAAGAAAGAAAGAAAGAAGATAAAAGAATAACTGCATCTCAACCCTTGACCATATTGATACAGTACCATATACTGACACCTGAACAAAGAAATGAGACCCACTTCCAGAAATGATTATAAAATTTACTATCTCATACCTTTCAGCTTATTAAATTTTGATAACCACAAAAAAGCAAGGAAAAAGAACAAATTCTGCTATTAGAATAATATATCTTTCGTCTAGTAGAAACTACTTTGTGAAATTACTTTGTAATTACAGAACATCTATCTTTATCCTGGACATAGCCTTCTTAGTTCTATACATTGTATTAATATAGCTAGTGTGGCTTGATTTTGTTAATAAATGATATAATTTTTCTTTCATTTTATTTTTGAGTATTTATGTCTTTATATTTTAATTTCTTGGTACATTAAATATTTTGAGTTGTGATAAAAGACCTCTACCATAAAGACCTCTATAGAATAGTGAAGAAAACAATTGGAGAAGACATTAGAAAATAAAAAGACATCCCATTTTTCCTGAATCTTCAGAATTAATACATTAAAATGGTTATATTACCAAAGAGGATCTACACATTTAAGACAATGGCTATTGAAATACCATTGACATTCCTAACAAAATTAGAAAAAAAATCTAACATCTTGAAATCCACATATAAGTACAAAAGACATAAAATAGAAAACATTCCAAAGCAAAGGGAGCTTTGCTGCAGGTGCCAGAATCTTAATACCTGCTAATTTCAAATCATACTACAAAGCCATAGTAAAAACAAAAACAAAAATTACAAATCACTGGCACAAAAAAGACATGTAAACCAGTGGAGTAGAACAGAAAACACCAACACAAAACAATGAAGCTAGTCATCAGAGTTTTAAAAAGAGGTCAAAAACAGGCTGAAAAGATGGCTAAGATAACGGTACTACTAATTTCTACTTGTTTGTTGAAAGGAACAATTAATGCTTAATATTTTGGCCAATTTTGCATGCTTACATCTGGTAATCTGAACTACTACTTTGAAGACAAAAATATGCAACACAGCAACCATTGATGAGCTCATATCATTGTTTATTTTGAAATTCTGCACCATTTCTAATTTTTTATTTTTACTCTCTTTGAAATAAAAAAGCCTCTTTAACAAATGGTGCTTGTAAAACTGGATATCCATGTGAAGAATATGGAAAGTAGATCCCTAACTCTCACCCTGTACTAAAATTAAATCAAGATGGGTGAAAAACATATGTATAAGACAAGAAACTGTGAAGTTTTTAAGAGAAAATATAGAGGATATCCTTGAAGTCTCCGGGAAAATCTTCTTGAATATGATCCAAATAATGTGCACGCACACACACACACACACACCATATTCTATGTGGATATAAAAACTTCACAAATGCAATTGAGACAGACTGTCTCATTTTTCCCCTGCTGGCTGGCAGGAGGTGTGGCTTAGGCACCATTGCCAACCTCCCCTCCCTCCGCTTTTCTTTGCTCCCTTTTGGAATAGGCTGGGCCAGTTTGCTTCAGTGTCCTGTCTGGCTATCTAGCTGTTTCCTCTCTGGCTATCAAACTGCCATTTTCTAATCCAACATGAGTACATCCAGGGAGCATGGTGCCCCTCCTCAACTCCAGCCACCTCAGATGAAGTAGTTGCCCTTTTGAAGAATCAGGAAAGGCAACCTGGAGGACCTAATATCAGGTAGGGAGGGATCTGGTGCCCTTATTTGCATACCCAACATTGAGAGCGAGGGCTTCAGAGGATTCCCTGGTTTCAGCCTTCACCTTCACAAAAACAGGCCTACATGCTTCCACATAAATATCAGTTCCTCTGAATTTCTTTGGTTTTAGTCTAGAAGAGTTTCTCCCTGAGTAGATCATTCTATCAACAAACCCCTGATAGAATAAAACTTGCTTTGTTGTTCCTGTAAATCTGCCTATGATTTATTTTTTGAGTAGCATTTAGTCCAAAAGAGTTATACATTTATTTGTTGTTTTTTTTTAAAACCTGGTTAGTGTACACAGAGAAACTGCCTCCCAAAGAAAGAGAAATAAACACTCAGAGTTGTTTAAAAAAGCTCTGGGGACCAGCAGCCAATAAAGATCAGCAGCAAAGACCAATACCAAGTAGAACTGACCTTGGTGTTCAACAAAAGCTGGCTTTAGATGGTGACAGCCAGCAATGTCAGTGACAGGTGGTGGACTATGTCAGCTGTTGGCATCCAACACTACCTTGATGTTATCTGGTAACATCAGGACTGCAAGCACAGTTACACTTCATTCCTTCAGGATTTCCATGTGAATTGAGCAAAAGAACCCTAGACTGACTGGGAACATTTGGTGGCCTAAATGGGATACCTCCTTTCTAAGGATCCCTAGGAAAAGGAGAGACAACAAAATCCATGCAGATCTTCCTTCTGGATGACAAGTGGATGCCTGAACTTCTGCTTCAGTGTCAGCAATGACTGGTAAGTTCCCCATCCAGGCCATCCTGGCCAGCATTGTTTTACCATCATAGGTAGATACCTGCAGTAGGGTTGGTGGAGCAATGTCAGGCCTTTGGCTTGACAAACTGGAGTCAATAAGTGCTCTAGAGGTTGTATTTCATTATTCCTTTAGGTATTGATGTAAAGCCAGCATGTTTACTCCTTGAAATTGGACTTTCTTGTCTTGCTGGTTCATGTGGGCATGGAATCTTTTGCTATTGAAGCAGATTTTCTTTATAAAGAGTTTGGGTTCCCTGAGGTCATGTTCAATGTCCAGGTGATTTGTGGTCTGATTTCTGTTTCTGTCTCTACCTCTTTTTTCTTTTCTTGCAAGACATTTTCCTTTTCTGATTCCCACCTGGGGATTTGTGATTTTGTAAGGCTTTTCATTAAACTCAATCTGGGTAATTACACATTCCAAATTTAAATTTTGGTAGTTGGCCTCTAGGGGAATTGACCTACCTCTTCTGCAAGGAGACATTTCCTGTCTGTGAGAGCACATCGATCACCCACAGTAGGTTGGGTTAAGAGTACTAGCTATTTCTTTAATCAGAATATTCACTGGGAAGCTATTCCGAGAAATGTGTTGTTTTGCCACCATAGATAAGGCAGTTGGAACCACAGTAGAACAGCTGGAACCACAGAAAACCATTGGCTTGATCAAATATAATTAACTGAATTTGAAACAGGTTGCACCTCTTTAGTGCTCAAGGTATTGGTGTAACTTGGTATATGTGGTTAAAATAACAGATCTTCTGAATAGGGGATCTGAGTTCTTCCCACTTCTTGTACTTAATTTTCATGATCATCTCCTCTATCTTGCCTTTGCACTTGCCAGTAATTTATCATTACTTTGATTTGTGTATTTGCCTGGAAACTATTGGTCCTAACATTTTTATTGTACTTACTATTATTGTGATTATCTTTCTTATGAGTCTGTCTAGTGTTCTTTGTGATCGCCTTAGAAACACATATCAAGGGTGTTTTATATGGCACTATGACATTTTGGTTTTGGTATTTGGTGGTTATAATTCTTTTATCCTGGTTTTCAGGTTGTAAATTTATGTTTTTCTGGGTAAAGTCACCACCATACTGAGTATTCCAAAAGCCCCTCCCCCAGGATGACATTTGGCTAATTGGCAAAGATTTAAGAATGATGGTTTAAGAAACAAGAAGTTGATCTTTTGCAATACAGCTTGGATAGTACATATTTTGGGAAACCAAGAACACTGACCATAGAATGGGTCTCTGAATGATAACACTATTATCTAGGTATATCTATTCTCTAAAAGAGAAGGGAAACACATATGGGGTACATGCTGGATAACCCAATCATTGTCAAGCAACACTATCAGACCAACGGTACAGACAATCTCTAGTATAGTAAAAGTGGTCTCAGTGTGCCACTTTTATCAATGGACAGCTCTTTCAGAAATAAAACAGAATTGGAACATGTATTTCAGATCACAAGGACCTAAGCAACATACACAGAACAATTCATCCAACAGCTTTGCCTGATAAGTACATGGAACTCTTCTTCTGATAAATAATTGAATATTTTTCTGATAAATATATTGAACACTTTTCATTATAGGACAGATGTGAGGCAAAAAAAAATCAAAAGCATAAAATTATAGCTTGTGTTTTCTCTCACTGTGGTGAAATAAAATTAGATATTAGCAAAAGAAACTTTAGAAATTGTACAAACACATAGATATTGAAACCATTGATAGTAACCACATAGATACTAAACCATTGAATGAATAATGGTTTAATGAAAAAATCAAAAGAAATTTTAAAATTTCTTGAACAAAAATGAGACATAATATACAAAAACTATAGTATTAAAGGAAAGTTTACAGTAAAATGTTTCTTTTTCTGAAATCATGTCTTAGGGATTACAAGAGTGCAATCTCCTATCCCAGGAGAAATAAGCACTTTAATGATTTTAAAAAATTGAAAGAACCTAATGATACAACTCAAAGAACCAAAAAAGAAAAAATTTCAAACCAACAAAATCAGTAGAAGGAAAAATTATAAAACATCAGAAAATAAGTGAAATAAAGATCTAAAAACATAGAAATAATCAACAAATGAAAAGCTTTAATTTTTGAAAATTAAAATTTATAAGCCTTTATAGGCTCACAAAATAAAAAGTGAAATGAACCAAGTAGAATCAGATATGAAACATGAGATACTACAGCTGCTACCATGGAAATACAAAAGATGATTAAAGACAATTATGAACTACCATATTCTAATACCCTGAAGAAATAGACAATTACTTGTATATAGATAACCTACTTAACTTGAACCATGAGGACATAAAAACTTGGACAGATCAAGAACAAATGAGATTAAATCATAATACAAATTATCTGCACAAAGCAAAGCTTGAATTGAACTAGATGGCTTCACATTAAATTCTACCAAACCTTCAAAAAACAAATGGTACCGACTCTTTCCAAATCATTCCAAAGTCCTGAAAGAGAAGAATTCCTTTCTAAATGCATTCTAAGAAGCCAGCATTGCCTTAAAACCAATACCAGGTGGAAAAAGGTAAACAAAAATTAGTTTTGCTGATTAACAAAGATGCAAAAAATTTTCACATCATTACTAACAAATTGAATCCAACATATGATGAAAATATCATACACCATGACAGTGTAGGATTTATCCCAGAGAAGCAGGATATATCAGTAAATGTATTTCATCACTTTGTTAAAATCATGTATAAAAACCTGATGATTCCAAAAGATGCAGAAAAAAATTATTTATAAAATTGAACACTGCCTCATGATAAAAATAAATACTTAAAACATTAAGAACAGAATAAATGAACACAATATGTGAAATCTACAATGCACATCATAACAAATGGGGAAAAGCTGCGATTTGTTTCCTGTAAGATCAGAACAAGGATGAGGACCGCACTTTCATCTCTTCTCTTCAGTGTACTAGCACAAGCTTCACAAGGGCAATATGATGAAAGAAGTAAAAGATATCTGAACAGGAAAGGATGGACCATCTTTTCTGTTTGCCAAGTGTGTGATGTTTTATGTAGAAAAGCTACAGCCCGTGGAAAAAACTATCATAAATGATAAATGAATTCAGTAAGATGGAAATTTACAAATCAATCTACTGAAAACAGTAGCTTTTTACATGCAAATAGCAAAGTTACTGAGGATGAAATAAAAAAGCAATATCATTCATAATATCTGTAGAATAAAATTAAATTAAATACCCAGGAAAAGGCATACATATTATCTTTATAATGAAACTTACAAAGCACTGATGACAGAAAATAAAGTTGGTATAAAAATGAAAAAACATTAATTTATACTGTTAGAATTCCCATACAACTTAAACATACAGATTCAATGTAGTCCCTTTTGGAATACCAATGACAGACTTCTTAGAAGTGCATGAAGCACTCATACAATTTACGTGGAACCACAGAAACCTTGAGGGGCCAAAACAATTTTGTGCAAAAAGAACAAAGCTGGAGGGCTTATAATACCCAGCCTCAAATACACTACAAAAGCATGAACATTTGTAAGAAAAAGGACAAGTTCAGCTGATCTCAACCATTTTTCATTATAAGTTCTTAATATTTATTATAAATATTTTGCTTAATAAAATAAAATAAACATCATACTAAATATATATTTTCATTAGAACTGGCTACTGTTTGACATAAGCACTGGCAAAATTTTCTCCCATGATTACCATTATTTGAAGCTTTTCCAAAGCAGGAACAGAAGTAGTTATGGTAACAATGGCAAATAGATGATGAAATAACACAAAAACATCTAGATAATACAAAAAATGAAGATAGGTAATTTCACAAAGCAGAAAATATTATCTTCAAAGAAGCTCCACTTTAGCCCCAAATTAGTCTAATAGGGACAAAGACCATGACTTCTCCACCTTGAGCATGTCTTCTCATTGTTCAGTACAGTATCTGGGCTTGCTGTACTTCTCAGGAATGAAGCAATGAAAGGGCCCTGTTATTTGGCTTTCTATGTGTATTAGTTACTCTTCTCTCATTGCTGAGACAAATACCCAACACTCAAACTGAGGGAAGGAAAGGTTTATTTAGTTCACAGTCACTGGAAGTTTCAAGACACTGGAGGAGAGGCTGGGGTGCTGCCGTGTCCAGAATGACCCTTTCCACATCTCTGAGAAAGCACAGGCTAGCCATTTTAACGGTTCACACCTCTCTGGCCCTGCCCCTCAGGCCCTGCCCTGGCCTCTGGCCAGGTCCCTCAAGTCACTCACTGCTCCGCCAGCTGTGTCTGCCCCATAACTTACATGAGGCTTTGGAGGGACAGCTAGACACAAACCATAACACTATGTGAAGGAGCTCTGTGACTCTTGTTCAAACATTCAAGGTTTGAATTCCAGAGCATCTCTTTCCTGGTTCCTAGGGGCTGTGGAATGAGGAATGAACAATGGGGTGGGGGTGGGGTGAAAGGTAATTTATTCATAAAGGAAAGAGAAAAGAAAAGAAGAAATAAAGTTTTGATTTGAAGATTTTACAAGTACACTTTCATGATATTTTATATATGGCAAATATCAAATCTTAAATATTGATATCTTTTGCTGGTGACTTTTTCATTTTATGAATTTATTGACTAATATATCCATTATTTCTAGAAAAATCTAACCTCAGATTAGCAAAACACAAATAAGTCTAACAAGGTAGACCCAGCCTTAAACCACAGGCCTACCACAAACTGAGTGGCCGCATAATGGTGACATATTAGTAAATTATCTATATCACCTAGAACATTAGGGGGTTTTGTTTATTTATTTCTTAATACAAAACCAATTTCAATTCTTTATAGAGAATTTTAAATTGTACTGATATGGAAATCAATTGATATTTTCTTCCCAATAACCCCTTTAAAGTAAAAATCAAAATAAATGGATTTTTTTTCTATTTTATATTATACAAATATATTATTTCAAAAATCTTTACTTCCATTCATTGAAAATACATTTTAAGTATCTCTCTTTGTACAAACCATCCATAAATTAACCCAAAATTTGTCAGAGTTTGATGTGTAAGATAACATGCATCTACAAGTACATCCACTACTGTCTCGGTAACTCAATGAGTCATGCTTGCTTTATGCTAGAGGTCGAAATCACAGATGCAATTTAAAAAGCAATTAAATAGTGAAAGAACAGATGATTACTTGTCTACACCTCAGAATGCTTAACATATTTTCAAAGTCTAATTTGCTAGAGCTATAACAAAGAATATTGGTACATTGCTTTCACAAATAACTGTTACTCATTATGGAGAGATTTTTGGTATAATTATTTCCAAGAAGAAAATCAGTTGCTAAGTATTCCAAGGTCAAACTAGTTTCACCTATTTGTGAGTGATTACCTAAACCTCCTTCTTGGAAAAGACCTGAAAAAGAAGTAATATTCTTAGGTCTCCACAGGTGAAAACACTAACTGTATCATGAGACATGAAAAAAATTACACAGATATGGAGATAAACCACATTTCAAAGAGGCACATTTTTAAAATACGAAGTTATAAGTTAAATGCTAAGTCAAATGGTCTTTGTTCAGTAATTTTAATATATAACAATTAAAAAATAGAAGAGTACTTCAAAATCTCAAAAAGGCAATAATTATACTGTAAAATGGTTAAAAAAAGATTATCCTTACTTTATTGTATTATGAAATAGAACTTATTCTACTTTAACATTATTTGCATCTTTTTTTTAGAAGATATGTGTTAAAACAGCATGTCATAAAAGGTTCTTAAGTGGCATCCTCAAAAATGAAAGGAAATATGTATACCTCTACCTAGATAGTTTATTTATTTATTTGATACAGTATCTTACTACACAGCTCAGACTCATAGTGATCCTTCTGTCTCAGTTTCCCCAGTATTGGGATTACAGGTATGTGCCACCACACCCAGAGTGCTAGGGCCAGCATAGCATGCAGTACCTGGAATCAAATTTAGGTCCTTGTGCTTTACAGGCAGGCACTTAAAACACTTAGGTATCTCCCTAGCCTGTACTTCTATATAAAAAATGTTTCCTGGTACTTTCAGGTAGTCTCAAGTGCTTAAGGTCCTAAGAGGAACATCAAAAGCCCATCATGAGAATAAGTGATACACAGTAACTGCACAGTTATGAGTGGGCCTATAATTTTAAGATTATATTTTGAGAAAAGTGTGTATATTTTCCTCTGAACTTTTTATCTGTCTTTTCAGGCTTATTCACTTGGCTAAATATATCCAAATACCAATACTTAGACCATTTATGAGCCACAATATTGACATATTTATATTCCATCTTTCAACAGTAGAGACCAACTCTCAACTGCCATCATATGGAAGAAGTGATTCTCATATACATGTCGATAACTAGTCAAGGTAGAACATGTGTGTTATAACCAAGATTAAAAGATATCCAGCAAAATGATGAGTTCTTAAATCTACTTAAGTAAAAGTATTTAAATTTTAGATCTGGAACAAATTTTCAATACCATTTAATTCCAAAATTGGGGGTTTTTTTGTAGAAATTCCAGAGAAGTCTATTTCTTAATTTAAAGATATAATAATTATTATAGGTATGGGCAGATAACAGTTTATAACAAATATAAATATTATAAGCATGTAATAATTCTAAAATATGCAAAGCTTTACACATTTATTGTACTGATCACAATTTTTGAAATACTTTTTAGATTTAAAATTATAATTTACTTTATTTTATTTATTTATTTATTTACTTATTTATTTATTTATTTTGTGGAACCGGGAATTGAACTCAGATCCTTGCGCTTGCCAAGGAAGTGCTTATTCCACTGAGCCATCTCCCTGACCCACTTAAAATTATAATTTAATAGAAATTATTGCAAGAATTTATAAAATTCTAAACATTTATTTTGTAGTATACTATGTAATAATAATGTGCCTAATATCTGTCTTGAATTGTTGTATGCAAGGTTGAATATTGAGTAAAATGGAAAAACAAGGTGTTTCACACAATCAACGTAATTGATCACTGTAGAAATTTAAATACATATATCACTAATGATTTGATTGAACATTGTGAAATACTCACATTTCCAAAATACTTTTCTTCAGGAAAGTAAAACTGGAATAAAAAGAGTCAGTCACCTTAGTACAGAGAAAAAGGAAGCCTCAAAATGTATAAGGTGGCAGCATTCACTTATTCAGGAGATGTCCTGATCTATGGGTTGAGGGACTCTCAACCGGACTGGGATGCTCTACTCATATAGCATTGCAATAATTACTCAGACTTTCAATACCTGATAACATAAAATCATCTAATTTTAGTTTATCTTTTTTAGACATTTATTGATACTAATAACAACTAATTGGCCTATGTGAATCTTTAAGATTCATGATAGTTTTATGGTTAAAATTAAACCCAGATACATTGACATTCTTTTTATACATTAACTTTTGTGAACTTGTTTTTTTACTGTGGCTGAGAATTTACACCCCTGTCATTCTAAGAAAATTGGATCATTTACCTAACCTAAAAGGTGGAAGAGTAAGTTTGGTGAATTCTCAAATGTCACTGGGACACCATGACCATGCACCTGTTTTTCTGGTGACATCTAAGAATCGCTGTGTCTTTGTCTTGTTTGTCTTATTATGTTTTATGATAGTTTATGATTGAGCCATCGGCCTCACAGACAGCCTACTACTGAGCTACCCAGTCTTGTGCATTGTTTGGTGAAAATTACATGATTAGGAAGAAATAACTTACTAATTTATTGACTAAGAGGATACACTTTAGAGCTAGACAGAATTAGGAATGAGTTCTAAACGCCCCACTTAAAGTCTTGGCACAATATGATTTTCTCCTAATTTTGATGAAAAATTTGTAAAACAAATTTAAGATCTAAACAAAGTCTAAAACTAATTCCATGTAGACTTTGGAAAGCTAATAACGGCAAAAGGAGAAGCCGATTCAGGATTTGCACTTGTGTTCTCTAAGAATTCTGTCAGTTTCTAAAGGTTCTAAATGGAAAGTAAAGATGAGACTCCGCATCTGCTGAGGATATAACTAGTGAAGAGTCCACAAATTGATTCTGGTGTCCCAAAGGGAAACATTTTCAGAGGAAGAGTGAACTAGAAACAAAACTATAACAGGATTGGAGCTCTACATTAAATCATCTCCATTCTTTAAACTAAATCATTTCATCCAACTTGTTATTGCTCCTTCAAATCCACCAGGAGCAGTGTGAATTCTTTTTGGAGAAAGATAATAAACAGTAAAAGATAAGAGAGGGCTGGGAAGATAGCTTGGCTGTCTGAACACCTGCCTGGCAAGGACCCAGGCTCCATCCCCAGTACTGCCTGCTGTGCCAGCCCCTCAATCTTGCTGGTCACTGAAACAGGGTGTGATGACACACACCTGTAATTCCAGTGCTGAGGTGGCTGAGGCAGGAGGATAACTATGAGTCTGAGCTGCGTAGTGAGATTCTGAACCAAATAAATAGATCTTGGAAAGTAGACAATAAAAGATAAAATGATCTATAAGTGTAGGCTAATCTACTGGAAAAGTCATATAATAATAATAAATACACCAATGAAGAGAAAAAGTATAAAGTAAGATAAAAAGAAAATGAAAACAAGTGAGATCATTGCTTTAAACTCAGTTATAGTAGCAATTTTGGTGAATGCCAGTGGACTGTAATAAAGTTGCCTTGTGCTACAAGGAGATCACCACCTCTGTGTTCTTTCCAACAACAGTATTTTGCTGAAGATAAAAGCTAGCACAGTAACTGAAAGAAAGTATAAAAACTTTTAACATTCACAGATGATGTATGCTATGGTTTGAATATAAAAGGTTTTCCCAAAGTCTGTGTTCAGAAGTTGCAGGACACTGGAGTGCAACCTGTTAGAGTTAGTTCTTTTCCTCTCTCTCTCTCTCTCTCTCTCTCTCTCTCTCTCTCTCTCTGCTTCCTTGCTGCCATAGGCTGATCAGGTTTCCTCTGTCACGTCCTTCCTCCATGGCTTCTCTAATGTGGAGCCAAACAGCCATAGACTCGACCCACTAAAATTGTGAACCAAAACAAACTTTTGCTGGTTTAAGTGGTGGGGGTCAGAAATTTTGTCCCAGAACTAGAAAATGGACTAATTCAATGATTATATACAGAAAAATCCATGTGAATTATAAATAAGTAAGTTCAACTGGCAACTGTGTTGTTAGGTGCTAGCAATTATTTTCCTGAAAATCAATTGTATTTCAGCATAGCAGCAATAAATAAATAAATGATAATTTTTAAACATACTATTATAATAGAATCAGTGTGAAGTTCCTAGAAATAATAAGAACAGGTATATACCAGGTGTGGTGGTGCACACCTATAATGGCAGCACTCAGGAGGTTGAGGCAGGAAGATTGTGGGTTTGAGGCCAGCCTGGGCTTGCAAAGTTAGCTTAAGGGAAGCCTGAACTATGTAGTGGAAATCCTGGCTCAAAAAGACAAAAACTAAAACAAAGTATGTAACTCATCTTTTCATAAAACTATAAACTCTAAAGTGAATTTTTAAATTTACATAAATGGAGAGAAAAAATTTATTCTTGAGTTGCAAGATTTACCACAGTAATACCTCAGTTTATAAAAACTTCTAGGGATAAACAGTTCAATTCTCAAACAGAAGCACTCAGAAAAAAATTCTTCCTTCCTGAACTCCATGGTAGGTGAAGAACATGACTGTGGTCATCTTCCCCAGAATAATGAACCAAGTTAAGCTCATGAACCAGTGTACCACTATATTGAAAAGATATTAATTTTCCATCAAATATATATTTAAAGAGTGAAATTAAAATCAAAATTCCAAATTTTTCTTTTTAAAATTTATTATGTTTCCAAAATGTAGCTGCAGTGGTCAAGAATAATTACTGCAGGGGTTGGGGAGACAGCTCAGTAGAATAAATGCTTGCTTGGCATGTGCAAAGGCCTGAATTCAATCCCCAGTTCTGAAAAAAAAAAAAACCTGCTGTTTTTGAAGTCAAAGTTCAAGGTTTAACAAAATTATTAAATATCAAAACAAAAGTTAATTTCTAAGTTAATTAAGTTGTTTAAGTTACTAACTTTTAAGGAGAGACTATCTCAGCATAATCCTATGGAAATATCTCAGAAACGAGCACTTGAATGTATAGACAGTTAACGTAGACCAAAGATGGTACTTGGAAGCAATGGAAAATTAATGGTATTTTCAGTAAGTAATGCTGGAATATTTGGATATCCACAGGGCTGCCTATGGACTATGTTGTTACCAGCATCAGAATGCTGATTCAATCAACAGTTTTGAAGAACACAGCTCCTGTGTTAAACAGGAGTGAGTGAACTTAAAGATAGTTACTTACCGTCACACAGTTCCTATGCATTCTTTTCCTTGGCCAAGTTCCAAAGTTGCATTAGCTGTTCTCAATAGGCTACAACGCTCGCTTTGTTATTACCTTCATCCAAATGAGCTACAGTTTGTCAATCTGTCTTTCAGAATGGGCAAAAGTGAACTCGGGCTCTGCAAGGATCTGATCTGCATGATTTCCTGTGCTTCGGACTATTACACTCTCAGTGCAACTACACATCAATTGTTTTATACACCAGTACTGCTGCACATTCATTGATGGATGATTCAAAGCTTATAATCACTTAAAATTCTACTTTTCAACTTTATTATGACTAACACATACCTTTTTCCATTTTGAATTGTGAATTTGCATGATATTTTTAACCTAAGCATCAGGGATTTCACCAAATTTGATTAACGTTAAAGGGGAAATTAAATATAATGCAAGAAGCACTTAAATGTGGAACATGGTTCAGGATAAGCAATCAGAGTATTATCTTTTAAAATGATCATTTTTAATAATAGACTCCTTCTAGGAAGATTATAAATATAACTTATTGACATGCCATCACATAATAGATATGGATATGCATGTAGGCAGTGAGGTATCCTTTATTAATCTAAAACGGATTGTGCTGTAAGAATTATCCATTGAAATTAAGTTCATCTGGAAAAACACTAGTAAAATACAAGCTCACATAGAAATTGAAAGCAGCCTTAGCCATCACTGCAGATCTCAGTAGTTGGTTAATATGTTTGAATGGGTATTATCACTTGCTGGGAATTGATTTGCTGGCTAGCAACAATCTAAGTTCACTTTTCGTTTGGCTGGCATCAAAGCCTTCATGTCACTAATGGGCCTACTCACCGATGGACAAGTGACTGTCTGCTCTCAGCAATCACTGCTCAGCTGAAAATAGACCCTGAATTGCATTGATCATTTCATTTGCTTGTCATACTTGGCTGTGCTGACAGGGCACACTACAAGGTAGAATAATTATGAAGAATCCTTTAGAGAAAGCCATTAGAAGAAGCACATAGCTCTTTGTTAAGAGTTCCTTTTTCTTTCCAAATAATTACTTGAGGAAAATATGCCTTTATGTTTTACACTAGGATCATATTTTTCTTACGCAATTTTCATAATCTCTGAACTTCACTTGCTTGGAATACAGAAGACAAGGACAAATGAAGCTATCTAAAATATCATTAGTTGACACCACACAAAATTCCAAATAGGGCCAACATAAAATTTGGCACAGTACACTCACACTAAATATTTACTTTGAGTTGTGAAAGAAACTCCATTTAAAAATTAGTTAGTGAAAATTGAGTTAAATGAATATAAAAGCCATTCTGGGACAGTGGTTAGGAGGTTTAAATCTTTATGATGAGGGAAAGGCAGAGGGAAAAATAAATTAACCCTCTAAGAAGATTGAAGAGTATCTTAAATATATAATTAATTACAGCATTATTCTGCAATCTGCTGTCAATGCAGTTCCAGTCAGCCAAACTAAATGAATTTTCCACTTGAAATGATTGATTAGCCCTGATTAAGGGCACTAATCCTATTTACTCACCTCTTATCTCATAGAGCCCTGCTTGCTGCTTGCCTGGTACAAAGTTCAGGCAAGCCAGAGTGGGTTGGGAATTGTCAGACAGAACGTTTTCCACTGATACAAGAGAACCAAGGACATCGCTCATGGAAGCAGCCAGAGGAAATGTTTATTGCCAGGCTGATGATCGCAAGTTTGGTCTTTTTCAAAAGAACTTATCGTTATAAAGAGGAATGCAAGTTTCAATGAAATCTGGGCTCTTGAAATAAGGTGGAGGCAAGAGAGTCCAAGATCCGATTCTTGCCAGACTCAGCATTCTATTTGCCTCCGCTCACCTGCTTCCATCTTTGACAGAATGAATCTTCTTGGTGACCACTGTATTTCTCTATGAGTAAAATGCAGAGGATAAAAAGGCAAAATGGTTTCCCAGTTCATTTTCACAAGTAAAAGTGGAAGAGCTTTTACAAGGCCCAGAGGGGAAATCCCAGAAGACAGCAGCACACCCTGCGCAGGAGACATGTGCATAGGATAAAGCAGGAGGCCAAAAATTTCCACTGGGATCTCTAAAAAAGAAAAAAAAAAAAAAAAAAGACAGATGATGGACAGAGAGACAGACATAGTCTGACATATTTGACCTTAGTGAGCAAAATTTACTCTTTTCTGAACAGTTTGAAGATATATAAATGACAAAGTAAAAGTGAGTAAATGAAAACTCAAAGACGTTGTTATCTCCAGGAAAAGCAAAAGTCTGGATGAGAAAGGAAATGTGAAAGAACATAGACCTCTGGGACCAACATTTGCTCTGTACAAACCCCGGAGAACACTGACCCTAGATTTAGCAAAACAATACAAGGAAGAAGCATAAATAGTGTAAAAAAAAGGAAGAAGACGTATTCAAAGTTCCGAAAAACAACACAACAGAGACGAGCAGGTCCATCCTTCTAACTTACCTCCCTCTTCGCTCCAGGCACACAGAGCCCAGGGGTGCCCTATTGCCTTGTCTTTCTTTATCTGACTGAAATCTAGCTGTGTCTCCAGGTGGTTTTCAAATGTCTTTTTTCAAAGACCCTCAGAGCATTTTTCTTCCTGTCATTCTCTTTCTTTTGATTAGAAACGCGACAGGTGGAGTCAGAATGGCTACTTAGCCAGTGGGGAAACACTAGCAGGAAAGGCCACGTTCATTGCAGCCACGGGGTGGAAGTTCGTTGAGGATCTGAGAACAGCACCACAGAACACCAGACCCTGCCTGCCTGGCTCTATCCACTCTCCAAACATGCACTTGAGAAAGGATTATCCTCTCTCCTCAGTGAGCCACTGTTATTTGGAGTTCTGTACTAAAGCAAATCTCATCAAAATGCCAAGAGCATTCTCAAGAATTTTATTGAAAACTACAGATGTAAATAATGTGGTAATAAATAAAAAGTGAAGAGTAGATATCTCGGGAGTTACTCATGGGAATAAGAAAATAAAGCCAATTGATTTGTGCTTCTGCTTTAAACTTTATCCTACCATTAGGGTACAATTATAAAGTGAAAGAAATTTTCACTTAAATTATTCTCAGGCTTTGAAAACCATGGTCTCTAATTCATTTTCTAAGGATAACATGACTTGATCTTGATTTTTAAGGATGAAATAGGATACAAATTAAGATGTAGTTAATAGTATAAATGAAGTTTAAAGTTTAGCAGTTATTTTAAAAATCCTAATAAAATTGAAGCACAATCACTTTACATATCATGCCAAGTGTCTTTTAATAAAGACTATTGGGCTGGGGAGATGGCTTAGTGGAATAAGCACTTCCCTGGCAAGCGCAAGGGCCTGAGTTCAATCCCTGGTTCCGCCAAATAAATAAATAAATAAATAAAATAAAAAAGACTATTAATGATGCAGCACCTTTCTTGAATGCATTGTGGAAAGTATCAAAATATACTGACAGTTACACTCAAGCTGATTAAGTCAAAAGAATGAAATAAAAAAAGAAAACTGGAGCATGCAGATAAGAGAACAAAAACAATCAAGTCATTTCCAGGGAAATCTTGAATTTTATCAATTTTCTCATCCTTCACTAGACCCTCCAAAATACAGAACTCTCTGAAGAGAAAGCAAATTATGAGGATGTTCCTTTTAAAATTCCAAGAATATCTTAAACTTCTTCTTTTTTAAAGTCTATTTGTTCAGTTCCCCAAACAGCACCATCAAACCAAAATCTGAAGAAACATAAATATTCTTACAGCTGTCGAAGTGTTTATGTTTTAAATGGATATTATAAATCCCATTCAACCTCAAAATATTGAGACTGTTTCCATGGTTACTTCTATTAAACCCAGCAGCCATAAAACACTTAGCAAGCTGCTTTAAAGAAAAAAAAATTATCATCCAGCATTTCTTTTAAAATTTTTAGAAATGTTTTTCTTGACTAGTAATTATCTTTGTTGTGCGATGATAATTCTGAAAAATCAGCACATGTCTTAAACTGAATGAAAAATGTACAACATTCAATTTAAAACAATACCAAATTTGTTCTTTTTTACTTTCTATTGATTATATTCTTTACTCTGATTTCTACAAAAATGCTGAAGGTACGCACATGCGTCTATCATAGTACATCAAAAACAGGTGAACATAGAAGCATTATGGTCTTCACTTCATTGGTAGATTATATAATTTTAATTTTTAATGAATCTAGACTTTTCATGTCAAAACATGAACTTCTCAATTAAAAATACCTATTAAAAATATAACTCTAACTTTTGTTATAAAATGATAATTATCCCAAGAAACTAATTAATAAATAAACCAAAATATAAAATAATGGCATAAAATTATTGAATGCAATTATTTTCTTCCAATTACCTTTTTAATGAGACTGTGAAAAAATCCTATTATATAAACGTTTTTGATTAATTAATTTATTTAGTAATATATGTTTGTAAAACATGCATTTTACAGTCATCTTGGGTGGTTGGTACAGGTAAAAAATACAGCAGAGTTCTTTGTTTTTAATCCCCTTTTCTCTTCCCTCCCTCCTCCTTTTGCTCACAAACAAAAGCAATGATGAGCTGAGGTACCAGTGTGCTTATTAGGTCCACATGTTCAAAGTGCAGTCGAGCTCTGATATTTCTTTCTTTTTTGTTTTGTTGACCTATCACTCTGTGAAGAGGAAGTGCTAAATCTCTATACTATGCTGGTGTTAAGTGTTGATTTGATCTTTTAATTTCACTAGTATTTTTTTTATAAAGATAGGTGCTCCAGTGTTTGGTGCATAAATATTTATAAATGTTATCTCTTCTTGTTAGGTTGATTCATTAAATACTGTGTAGGGTGTTCCTTTCTCTGTTAATCTGTTTTACCTTGAAGATCACCCTCTCTAAGATTAAAACTGTGGTGCCTGCTTGTTTTCCGTGAGCAGATGAATGGAATACTGTTTTCCATCCTTTAATTTTTAGTCTAGGAATATCTTTTTGGATTGGATGAGGTTTTTTTGTTTTTGTTTTTGTTTTTGTTTTGTTTTGTTTTGTTTTTTTGAACTCAGGCCCTTGTGCTTGTCAGGAAATTGCTTATTCTACGGAGCTATCGCTCCAGCCCCTGGATGAGTTTCTTTTTTCTTTCTTTTTTTTTTTTTTTTTTTTTTTT
>NDGM011206003.1:0-17031 GCA_002564305.1 Octomys mimax | reverse complement strand
AAAAAAAAAAAAAAAAAAAACACCTTTCTGAAAAGTCAGAAATATAGGCAGCATTTGCTGAAGTGGCAACACCCTCTCTACCCTCTCAAATGTGGCACAAATGTCTCCCTGTTTTCTATTCTTTTTTTTCCTTCGCTGATGTTTCTGGTTGAAGTGTGGATACTGCTAGAATAAGAGTGACCGACCATTACCGTTACCTCCTCTTTGAGTCCTTTACCCTTCTCCCATGTTTAGCTAAAAGCAGAAACTTCATCCCCACTTTAAGCCCAGTGTCTGACCTACAATAATACATTTTCCGATCTCTCTCCTGTTGACTTTCATTTGTAGTTTGTCAGCACTGATCAAAACTGTGTTAAAAGGGACTGTTGATATACTTGTTTCTGTAGTATCCACACCCGAGGCAATGTCCAAAGACTTTTAGATGTGCTATTTCACAGCATCTCCATAAATTTCACATTACCATACTGTTTTTTATACTATGGAGATGTATGTCATTGTTTTACCTATGAATAAACCAAGGCTTAGTGAATCTTCAACTCTTCATGAACTTATATGTATGTATTTATATCATCAGTCTCTGGCAGAGAATTAAGCTACAAGACACACAATGGTTCAAGTAAAAAAGTATGTGAATGGTTGTGATTGGCCTCAACAAACAGAAATGCAAATCACTTGTGTGTTCTATGTATATGTGAATCTGTACACATGCAGATTTGCAGTCACTTTACTTTCTTTTATTTTTTTATTTTTTATGCATATAGTACAGGATCTACAGGTTCTACAGGGTCTTACTACATAGATCAGACTCCTAGTGATCCTCCTGGTTTCAGCCTCCCAAGGGCTGGGATTACGGGTGCGCCATCATGCCCAGTCTCAATGGCCCTCTCAGCGTGCCCTGGGGGTGGGGCCAGCATGGCATGCTGGGGATGGAACCCTGGCCACTGTGCTCTGCCTAAGCAGGTGATTTATTTATTTATTTGTTTGTTTGTTTGTTTGTTTGTTTTTGCAGTACCGGGGATTGAACTCAGGGCCCTATGCTTGCCAGGCAAGCACTTATCCTATTGAGCTATCTCCTCAGCCCTCTAAGCAGAAGCTTTAGTCTGCTGAGCTATCTGGCCGGCCCACCTTTCAATAAAATTTTATGTGATTGGTATTCCTTCAGAGTAAAACATATAATAGATGAAATAAATTTTCCTTGCAAAATAATTGTGCATACCAACAATATCTTTAGCTGTGTTCTAGTAGAATTTGTTTGATACAAGCATAGCATATTAAAGTAGTTTTTTTTTTAGGTTTAAGCTCTGTATCATATAATTTTCTGGACATTCTCCCTAGTTTATAAAGTTGTGGTCCCAATTTTTTATTTAAACACAAAATTAATTCTTTCTTTCTTTCTTTCTTTCTAAGCTATTTGCTACAGTCTCGCTATGTAGCTTGGACTCATAGTGAGCCTCTTGTTTTCAGCCTCCCCAGTGCTGGGATTATAAGTGTGTGCCACCACTCCTTGTTTCGGTGGCACAGTATGTGGTGCTGCAGATTGAACCCAGGTCCTTGAGCTTGTCAGGCAGGCATGTAGCTATCTCACTGGCCCATTTCTCTTATTTTAATCAGGAAAGGATGAATTTAGAAATGTAATAGAAGTGTGACTCTACTGAGGTTGTGTGTATAAGAAAGTAGTAATCAACCAATGAGTAAGACTTTGCAAAGCAGGCAGCATACGGGGAACAATTGGGCTTATTTCTTTCCCAGAAAGCAGGTAGTGAAGTGTGGACAGAAGCGAGAGAGAAATCCGTCTGCCTGGATGCATCAAACAAACACCAATCTGCCTCATGCTGTTATGATTTATCACAGAGCTCAGGCTTTGCTTTACATTTCTCAGGGATGAAAATCTATATTCTCTACACTATAATATCATCTGTTGAAAATGTTTACTGTGTCTAAAGATTTAAAACTTCTTTCCTCTGGAGGTAGATATTTTTTCTTTTATTTCCTGGCCTTGGAGACAAAGAGAGAGAAACTATCAATATGTAATGCTGAGCACCCAGAATGTTTCCCTGCAAATGTTCTTAAATCTGCTCTATGTGAACACCTCTGTGCCCCCCAAGGGTGCTCCTCATCCTTAGGCCACCGCTTCCCACACTTTTTTGATGTGTTTCTCCAAGAGGCCCGAGGACTTTCCTGGGGAGGACAGTATACTCAAGCGTTTCTCTGGCACAAACCCTATTTCTCCCATGCAGTTACATAGCACAATCTTCTATGCATTATTGGTGTGAATAAAAACAAAATGTATGCAGGGCCAGGGAGATAGCTCAGTGGTCTAAGCGCCTGCCTGGCAAGCACAAGACCTGGGTTCGATCCCTGGCACCACATGCCATGACGCTGAGCCAGCCAACAAGACATGTTGTGATGGCACATGTCTGTAATTTCACCTCTAGGGAGGCTGAGACAGGAGGATCACTACAAGTCTGAGGTTCATCGTGAGAACCTGTACTAAACAAACAAACAATCTAAAAAATGTAATTGCTAACAAGGAAAAAAAAATTCACCTTTTTTTGCCAAAATTAGATCTGATCCTAAGTCACTGTGTAGATGAGAAACCCTGAGGCCTGCATGTCCACACCTGATTGCTGGTGGAGCAAGGACTGTTCATTAAACAGGGATACTTTGCTCCTGGATATTTTGCCTTCCTCCTGCAGCTGAGAACCCTTCATCAAACGTAGCCACTTTCTGTACAGGAGCTGTATGCTTCATTTGATGATGGCATTAATTGGCATCTCAGACATTGCCACTAAGAGTTAAAGGAGGGGATCTATTTGGTAAAATTAATTTAAAATATCTTATTCTGCATGAGAACAAGCTGAACCCCTTGTAAGCTAATTTAGTATCTTCAATAAGCTTCAGGACTGTGGTGCTTATTTCAGAATTTCTGTGTCTCAGAGCCTCCTTAAAAGAAAAAAAATCAAAGTCCCCTGATGAAATGTGTGTTGTCTGCTCCATTTGTTTCTTTAGAATTACAGGCTAGGAACATCTCTACCTGGAGTAGAGCAAAGTGATTTTGGTACCTGGATTAGGGATGGGACCACAGGAGGGGGACAAAGGTGCTGTTGGGGAGACTTGGTAACTGATAGGCCAGTGAGAGAGGGAACATCTCAGCTTCTGGTTATTTTCTTTTTCAAACTCCTGATAATTGCTTGCGTCCTTCCCTTTGCTCACCTTCTGCAGACACGTTGTCAGTCCGTGTGGCTGGTGATGAAAACCCTGGTTTGTTATCCCGGAGCTCATCAGGATAGTAGCTGCAGGGCATTCTGAAATGAGGGTCCTGGTCTCCATAGAGGTAACTATTTTATTAAGAAAAGAAGCAAACAATGACCATCTAGTTGAATTCTCAATGTGTTTTCTTGCAGCCAACACACCTGTGAGCTTGTGATAGGCCAAGTGGTGTGATTCCTGCAGAGAAAGGGCAGTCTGTGCCTTGTGCGGGTGACTGGACAGCAGAAGTGATGTGTAGGAGCACCTGAGAGCAGGGATCGCATGTGCTCAGAAATTCCAGGCGACTCGTGGAAAGGACTGCTGGATAGTGCACATTATCCTCAGGCTTAGTGCGTGATCAATATGTGAAAATTCTAGGGTTGCTTTCTCTTGCAGACAATACTGGATTGCCAGCTTGCTAATAAATATTTTTAACTCCAGTGAGCCTTGGGCAAGGGCTGCAGGCAGGAGCATTGTGAGAGTTTTACTGTAATACTTTATTGCAGGCAAGGATTTCATTTTGGAAGGAAATCATTTGTGGAAGAAAATTAAAAGCAGAAAAAGAGAAGCTAGAATAAGATGATTGAGAAAATAGTAATTATTTTCTTAGTTACATGCTGTACAAATAAAATGTTATAGTTTGTTCTTTTGTTTGTTTTTCTTTGAGACAGGGTCTCCTTCTGTAGCCCAGGCTGGCCTTGAACTCACCCTGTAGCCCAGGCTGGTCTTGCTCTCATGGTGATCCTCCTGCCTCAGCGTCTTGCATGCTGGGATCACAGACCTATGCCAGCAAGTTAGGCCCTAAAATGTTAAGTTTTAAGACTCTTGCAGAATGATTTTTCTTAATGCACAGCAAATCTCTTCAATGTAATATTTTCTACCATTAGCACACTTAGTTTTCAAAGTGAAAATTGCATGAAGAGAATGTCAGGTATGATTTATGTGTATAGAAGGCAAACGGCTTGGACAGCAGGAGAATCAGCGACATGATTTGTGCCTCCTGAAAAGGGAAGAAGGGAGAAAACGTCCTGAGAATCTCTGAGTAGAAAGCAGTGGGGTGCCAGAAATAACAGCAGATGGTGAGAGGGGTAGGAATGAGGCTGAGTGAACAGCTCAGTGTAGACCTCAGCGACCCGAGACTGCGTAGCAGGTGCAAAGAGGAACACGCACAAACAGCTCCCGGAGTACAGAATTTTCTTGATAGAATGTACCGGCGGTAACAGCAAATGTTACTGCTGTGCCTTGAAAGTCCCACTCATTTGCTCCTGATGTCTTGGGAAAATCTTGTAAAGTGCTCTGCTTAAGAAGTTTAGGTACTTATGCAATTTTTTGTTTATATGAAAGAGCTATATAATCTCCAATCTATTCTGCTTTTGAAACTGGGAAGTAGCTCATCCCTTCATAAACCGCATTGACATGGGCAATTTTTTGCTGTTCAACAGAGCTTATGCATTTATCTGAGAAGACTCAGACTGGTTATAAAAATGCAGACATTGAAGGTGCGAGTGAGAAAGTCAGGCCTGATGGGCATGAGCTTTCACGTCTGAAAATAATGATGCTAGCTGTTTGGAGAACAATAGGTTCTTTATCCTTCCTTCTCTTCTCTCTTTCCATCCTTCCTTCAATTTGTCTTTAAATAGCAAGAAATATCTTTGCTTTTGTACTACATTGAATCTAGAGAATTCTTAATATTGTTCCAATCAAGGGCCAGGGGTATAGCTCAGTGGCCCAGCACCTGCCTGGCAAGCATGAGGTCCTGAGTTTGATCTTGGATACACAAACCAACAAACATGTTATTCCAGGCAAGTAATATACTGAGTATCATGATTCCTAGAAATTGTTAGTGTTAGACTAAGCATATTGTACCTCTGGTGCTAACCCAACACTTCTCATAAAGCATTTGCTGTGACCATGGAATCCAGTTCTGTGCATTTCATGGGTTAGGGCTGTAATGAGCTTGTAATCTTGTTAAAAACCAAGTTAGTGACATTCATCTGAGAAAGGTCACAATTACCAATAAAGTCAGAGGGAAATATGAAGTTTGGTCATAGAAGCTCTCATGAAGTCCTTATACACTTTGAAAATCAAATAAATATGGATATGATTATAAACATAAATCTGTACATAACATATAATGCTTCAAAACTGAATACCTATAACTTGATATGATATTTCAGACAGTGTTATAGGTGAAATGTAAGTTAAAGTTAAGTAAATTCCTATCAACGTAGAGAAGCCAACACAGACTAATTAAAAAGGCCACTTGTTACTTGTTTATGATATATACAGAGCAAGCATCCTTAGTACGTTCCATGCACTTTATGAAATCCATCTCTGGGATTACTTGAGGATGTGTATGTTTTATGAGGCTGGTATTAAGGATTCAAATAAAGAATAAGATAAATATGGTGTGGGGAAAAATGTATGTTGGGGGCAATGCTGATTTTTGGAATAATTTTGATCTAGTATGTTAAACTATTGATCCCAAGGCCCAGTAAAGAGTTGGTGATACAAACATGTTGACTTGCATTTCTTTGCATGGATAAGGAATATTAAAGTTGTTTTTCTTGAATGGATGATACTCATATACTGTGATAATACAAATGATTAGAGGAATCACATTGTTGTTTTGTAAGGTTTATGTTGTGGATGGAACAAGTTCAGTGAAATCCAGGGTCCTTTTTTCTGAAGGGGTCTTCATGGATTAAGGAAGTTTGCTCTTATAAAGGATGCCAGCTGCCTCTGTCAGAGAATCCTAAGTGACTCAAGGAGAGACACAAGATGTTTTATTAAATTCAGTTCAACTAATGATGATTGAGCACACATTGCCAAGACCCAATAAGGCTAAATCACAGGTTGAGAGCCATGTATAAGCAATGCCTTAGGGAAGCCCCCACTCAATAGGCACTTGGGGCGGGTGGGCTGATGAACGAGAGCTAGTGGCAGATCTCCACGTGACTGTGACTCCAGCCAGAGCTCAGTGAGAGGTGGAAAAAAGGTGCAAATGAAATGACGCGCAGCACGGCCAGGAGAGCCATGGGACTGCTGAGGGAGGTGGTGCTGGGGCTGAGCCCTGGGAACGTGTAGGCAGTGGAAAAGCTGAGCTGGAAGTGAAGGTGTGGAGCTAGGTACTTCTGTGTAATGTTGTATCAAAGTAAAATATCTTCAAAGATGCTGCCTTCTAAGCCATTCTAGTATGTTATTCTAGGACACTAAGAGCAAGCAGCACAATAGCAGTACTAACGCTCAAATGGCTCCCTTGTTAAAAGATGTATTAATTTACTACCTAGAAGGAGCAGGCAGGAAATAAAAGCAAAGCACATCTTTGCAAAGGCAAAATGAGATAGAAAGGTAAAGATACGTGTTTCTATTATTCTCCTTTTAAATTTATTCTTAACTAATCTATAAACTAAAAAAAATGGTAAAGCATTGTTGAAATTGTAAGAGTAAAGGAATCAATGGAGAAAAAAAGCTTTGGTAGATATTTTGATAAGAAACAAATGAGAAAAAATAGGTAAGATTTGGTTCTATTTTTCACTTAAGATATAACTATGCTTTTTTTTTTTTTTTTGCTTTTATAAAAAATGTTATATTCCAAACCATGAAAAACACGTCTGTACTTAAGTTAATCTATGTGGAGTAGAAGTGTGGCATTGGAGGTCACATAATTTTCATATTTTGTTGAGACAGGGTGTCCCTGTGCAGTTCAGGCTGACTTTGATCTCGCTATGCAGTGGAAACTGGCCTCGGACCCAGGGTGATCCTCCTGCCTCAGCCTCCTGAGTGCCAGGAGTACAGGTGTGTGCCACCGCACTGGCTAAAGAGCATATTTGAAATCAGGATGGAGCTTATAAAACACAGCTGTTCTGAAGCCCCTCAGCTTGTGAAATTTGATCTGATGACATTCGTAGGCGGTGTTGCTCCCAGTGACACCACTAATTGTCCCAAGGGTATGGGACAATACCACAGGAACATTTTTAGCAAATGTGCCTGTGCTGCTGTGGGATGTCTGTTTCAGGTGAGCCAGATGCGCCGTGGAAGGCGAAGTGAAATAGTTCTGGTTGCGTGTGCACTGTGAGAAAGCAGGCGGTAGCAAAGATCACGGGCTTCGACATGAGACAAAGTAGGCTTTTAATTTTAGCCAGTTTACCTGACATCTGGGGCAGTTTCTGACTTCTCTGAGCTGGTCCAAGTAGATATAAAAATCTAAAACCAAATAAATATGCACCCATGCTGCTGATGGAGAAATATGGAACTATAAGTGTAGCATAATTTTTATTTATTCCAAAATTATATATATATATGTATATATGATTCTACACAAATAGCATTACTATAAGGGACACACAAGTACACACAGAGAGGGGAGCAGAGGGAATTTCCTGGGTGTGGCTGACAGACACAGCCTTTTCTCTGGGGCGGGAGTGGCCAACATGACCACCATATAGTCTTTCCTTTATATCTTACCCAAATGAAACCTGAAACGGTAACCAAGTAATGTGGATTTAATGCTGACTGGCAGGCAGAGCTGCAAAGAAGTGAGACATCCGGAGGGTGAGGTGCAGACTGATACAGTGGGGTAACACTTCGCATGCGCCGTGGAAGAGGAGCCGCGGCTTCAGCTGTGTTTCTCCGTGCCAGGTAGTATCCTTCTGTTTCCTTGTCTATAAACTTCGGTAACGTGCTGTGTATGAAGTTCAGATTAAACGAAAGACGTGTTCCTATTACAGTCGACTTGATATTGCTCTCTGGCATCCGGGGACCACCTTGGCTCTCAGCATAGAAGCCAAGTGCAGTATCACCGCTGGCTTTCCCTGTGCCCGCGTCTGTCCTCCCAGAAACGAGGGCGCAGGAAAAATCAAAAGCGGCATGTGGTCGGTGCCGTTGCCGTCAGGTTTCAGTGTAACAAAGTCGATCGTTTGCTGAAAATCTCCCCGTCTTCCCAGAAGATTGTCACCGTCACATGAACCCAGATTATCTATGGGGACTTGGCTTATTTTTGAGAGAATAACTTGAAAGATAATGGGTCTATCATTAAGGGAATAGAATATTGTCCTTTTATGAGAGAGAGGGTTTGCGTGGAATAGACTACCATTAAGGCCAGACTAATAAGAGAATCTTTTAGAGATGTTAAGGATAAACAAATTAACAAGTCTTGATTGTGGCTCATGGGCAGTAGGAAGAAATATATCTGCCCAGAATTCTTGGTGTAGCTTGATTCTGTTCATTTCTTTTATGTGCTGGAAGTGACAGCTATCAGCATAAAATCTGTATATGGCCTGGGTATAGACTTTGCGGCTCTGGGCAGCTTGGTACCACATATTCCGAAATCTAATTTCAGTGTGAGCCCCACGGCCCACATCAGGTTTGCCCATAGGGACTTACCGAAATAAAAAGTTGGTCAGTTAATGACGCATGTAAGGTAAGATTTGATTTAGTAAGATACTGGCTGTTTTCAAGTTAAAGATTGCTTCATATTTCACTTCAGTATTTTCACCAAAGATCTTGAATTTGTTGGTTTATTTGGTCTCGTTTAGTTTGTCTGCTTGGTTTTTATGTTTTGTACAGCTTTGCTGATCAAATATCCGAGGAGAATTCTTATGGTTTTCCCAAAGCAGAGATTTCATTGTAGTATACCAGGAACCCATCAATAAGAGGAGACTTCTCTGAGAATCTGAAACAAAGTAACAGGTAGCATGAAGCTGTCAAGGAATTCAGAGAGCTTCCCTTTCACAGGAGTCCTCTTAACTCCTTTACATTGTAAGCCCTGTAGGAGTAGAGATAGGATCATGGCATTTACAAAGCAGGAAAATTGGAGCTGCATATCCAAAGATCAAATAGGAAAAAAAAATTCATCTGATGTGTTCTTGGGTGAGACGATTTCCTTTTTTGAATGGGAAACATCACAGACTCTATCTGAAGAAAGACGGATGTGGAGAGAGAGGTGACGATATCGCGAGGGGCTGGATTCATGGCTTCCTAGCAACACCTGCCCCTGACTTTCCCAATATACTCACTGCTGCTCATGAAAAGAAGTCCAGCCCCTAGGTGGCTGGCAGTGCCAGAGGACCTGATACTCGCTTCACCTTGTGCCACACCATACTTTGTTTTGCTTAGAACAATTGAAGAAAGGCTGGCCAAGTAGCTCAGAGGATTAAGGCACCTGCAAGCAGGCGCAGGGGCCAGGGGCTCAATCCCTGGGCCTGCCATGCAGGCCCCACCCCCAGGACACACCAAGACATCGTGATTGAGATAGGGCATGGTGGCTTGCGCCTATAACCCAAGCTCTTGGGCGTCTGTAAACAGGTGGATTACCACTACAAGTCCAACCTAGTAGTCAGACTTGAACACTCTGTAGACCCTTCCCTAAAATAAAAAAAAAAAAAAACCTGAAGAGATTTACATGGATATGATGTAGAATATAGGAGCTGACTATGTCAATTTCATATCAAATAACTTCTAACAGCCGTGACACTAACTTGAAAGACAGAGCACTTTGGAATACATACAGAGGAAGACATGTCACTGTAAATATGACATTGAAACCATCTGCACATCCATTGTCAGTGGTAAAAGTGAAAAACAAGGCTGTAGAAAGTATTTATAACTATCTGGACAATGAATCAACCTTTTTCTTGGGTTGTGTAATGTTCTTCCCAGACTACACGGAGCACACTCTGCACCACTGCAACAGCACAGGACAGCCAGATTGAAATCCAAACTGATCCATATCTAATTTTTTTCTCAGGGTGGAGAAATGTCTTATCTAACCAGCAGGTCAGGATTTAGCATGCTGGGGATAATAGAAGAGTAACTGTAACGATAGAGATATTTTCTGTAGGTCCCAGGTAGAAAGAGAAGTTGTGAAAGCCAGTGGTATACTTCTACAGACCTAAATAAACACAAAAACACAGCTGTCACTTTATATTTATGCTTACTTTATATTTATATTTGAAATTAGCCTGTGATTTCCTTGTGCAGTATGTCCTGAATATTTCCAGTGGCATGATCCTGCCCTTCAAAATCTTGCTGCTTACATTTTAACGACGATGACCTATACTTACTCATTGTGTAACACAACATCACAAAGCATTTTGTTCCAGAGCATGTTAAAAGGAAGCCCAGAATGAGAAGACTTCCTGTTGACAATTCAGGTCTGAAATATGCTTAAAAGTAAGGCATGTATGTAGCTGTCAGGTAGCACCCTATAGTAAGCCGTGTCTTGTCTTTTACTATGCTGCATTTCCTCACGTATCCTTGAATTACTTCCATCTCAATTTAATCCTCTGTAATATTACAATGACAGAATATAATTCGTAGTTTGATTAAGAAAAGTTTGGCCAGACACAGTGATGCATGCCTGTAATCCCAGCACTCGGGAGTCTGAGGCAGGAGGATCATTGAGACTTCGAGACCAGGTTGGGCTCCAAAGTGAGCCAAGGGCAGCCTGAACTGCATAGTAGGACCCTATCTAAAGAAGACAAAAAAGAAAAAGAAAGGGAAGGAAGGAAGGAAGGATGGAAGGAAGGAAAAGGAAAGAAATAAAGGAAGAGCAAAGTGATGAATGAATGCTCCAGACGAGTTTATTGAAGTGCATAGTAGACCCCCAGAAGCCACACAGTATTTTATATGTACTGCAGTTCATCGTAACTACTTTTGGCTGAGTCACTGAGTGGCCTAATAAGTAAATCATGTTGGCCTTGCTTTTGTAGCCACATAATCCCTGGAAATTCGATAACCCCTACCAAAGAGTATCATGTAGAAAGCTTCCTCGTAATTGGATTCTGATTATCAGCACCATCATTACAAATGTTATTTCTTCACACTCCAAGATTTTCATTCCTAGATTCCTAGAACTGGCATTCTCAGAAGTTTCTGTCACAAGCTGGCCAAGAAAAGGTCATAGTTTTGTTCCTTCCAGAGTTCCAGCTACTTGAACATTTGTGCAGAGCGGCCTTCGTAGTGAAGCAAATGGTATCGCAGGTTTTTATCTATGGATTATATTGTCTTATTTTTCCTCATTGTCCTGGATATCAACATTCATGTGATAACCCAAATGGGATGGAGATAATAAAATAGAAACTCTTCATTCTTCAGTATATCTCGCCACCCCCCATCCAGGCTTGTACTACTTAGTAGATAGGGCATCAACAGAGACCACCCACGTGTCCTGGGAAGCCTGTGGCTTGACAGAAGAGCTAGATGGACAGCAGAGAAGTATCTTAAGAAAATGAATAGAGACAAGTAATAGTCACTGGAAACGAAACTTTCCTTTGGAAAGAAAAGGTGGGTCAGGTGAGATAAATCCAAGGCAGGTGGTACATGGTGGGTGTCTTCCCAACAGAACAATTGGGATTTTCAGCAGGAAATAACAGGCATTCGAAAAGGTAGAATACAATGATGACATGGTTTATCTTGACTTTAGAGACAGGAAGGAAAAGTTTTGTTGGCGGAAAGGGAAAGATTAGTGGAGGATCTCGACACCTGGCCTGAGAAGAGTATATATAACATGATCATTGGAAAGCATCCACTAAAGGCTTCTAAACAGAGAAAAGACCTAATGAAAAGGACTTCAGGAAGATTGTTCTAACAGCACTGTACAGGGGGAAGCAGAGCAGGGAAGAGGGAGCAGAAAAGTAGTTAAATGGATCGCAGCCATGCTGAGGTGGTGTGAGAGGGCTGCAGGCCAGAGCGACACAGCTGGAAGTGCGAAAGGTTCTGACTTAAGCATTTGTGTGGGTTTTGAAGACTCCATATGAAAAGAAGGTAAACCAATATTTCATAGGGTGAAAACCTCTACTGTGCAAAACTGTCAGCTTTTACCATCTATCATCTGCCATGCAAAACTCCACAAAAATTCTAAGGAAGTGTGAGTTTTACTAGTGCAAATTTGTCCGTCGGTCACATGCTAAGGGCTCGCATCACATCAGTCTTACAAGATGGATAACCTTACTGGTTGCTACAAATGTCCATTGTTTCTTATCCTCAAACAGATTATATACATGCCAACTCTGCACTCATTTTCTGAGAAAATATGATGTCTTTAATCGTCTTTGATTCATCAAAATCTGAGGTTCTATTTGGGGTATGTTTATTTGCCTGCTAACTATCTAGTCACTATCTCATAACTTTGCAGAATTAGGTACTGACTTTTAATATTACAAATATTTCAATTTTAGCTACTAGTTATCTTACATCATCTGTATGCTTGCCTTTTGAATATTAAAGGATTTTCTGTATCTTTCTGGAAATCAAATGAAGGCTTTGTTTAATATCCAGATATAAAGTGGTAGATGAACAATATTCAAATAGTGCTTACTTCTTAGAGAACCTAATATCTTTCTCATATCTTGCAGTTTAATTGTTTATCATTAGATTACATAGCTTTTTATTCTGACTCTTTCTGCAAAGCAGCCAATAGTAGTAAAAATAAGTGTTAATAATATGAAACTATTCAGAAACCAATCAAGTGATCAAAAAAGTATTTAAAATCTTAATATTTACACATGTGATTTAAGAGTTACTTATAGGAATAAATCCTTATGAATATGGTCTTTGTGCCCAGCAGTTGCACTTAGTAAAATATTTTGAGGAGTTGGCCAAATAATAGCTGAACAAAGAGTCTAGTTACCAGAGTTGCTTAAATAATGAATTCTCACTGGATTCCTTTGAGAGTATATTGTTCCATACCTACTAGGTGCAAATCACAGTAACTGTAACTGGGGGGGAAGAGGTGAATTTTGGATTTGTAGGGCATAGGTAACATTTTGGGAATCCATGCATGCCACTTCAGACTTCATAGAGGTCAAATTTTCAGGTACTACATCACATATTTCTAGAATGAGGATGAAGTATTTCTGCAATTGAATTGAAGTTCAAGGATATACCAGGCTGGGCTTACTGATTTCAAACATATGATGGTGTTTTCAGAGATGGGTCTGGTTCAACACAGAGACGGTTGGCTGAAAGACTGGGGAGATAGTTTGAAAATGAAGAGTGAGTAGTCTCAGAAATAATGCAAGGGATTTGAACTCGATTATGAAGACAATAGAGAAGTGCCAGGAATGTTTGCTTAAATAATGTACATTAAAATGACAATAATGCAAAGCACAGTATAGATTATTTAGAATAGTAGCAACCATTGTATCTGCTTAGATGATATTATGGAATATCATTTGCATTCAGGACCAGGCATATGAAGTTTCTTCCTTCAGTGTTATATTTTAGGTTTTTAAAATCCATGTATTTATTTATTTATTTTTGGCAGAACCAGGGATTGAACTCAGGCCTTTGCGCTTGCCAAGGAAGTGTTTATTCCACTGAGCCATCTCCCCAGCCCTTTAAAATCCTTTTATTATCCATATTATCGATGAAACGGTTTACTGATTATGTTCAATTGATGATTTAAAAATAATCAAAAGATACTATTAAAGCCATACATAGCAAAATCTTTATAATTAAAAAGTCAAATTCAAGGGCAGGCCAGGTAGCTCAGTGGACTGAAGTACCTGCAGCAGCCGGGTTTCGATCCCCTGCAAGCCATTCCAGCCTCAGCGCTGGGGTGTGCTGAGACAGTGATTCAGACTGGGCAGGGTGGTGCACCTATAATCCCAGTGCTTGGGAGCCTGACAGCAGGAGAATCAACAGGAGTCCAATCTGTGTAGTGAGACCTTGTAGACCCTGTACTAAATAAAAAATAGAATAAAATTAAAAAGTCAAACACAATCTCTTGCTATTATAAGGTGTTAACAAGAACAGGGAAACTTTTGCTCTCAAATTTTCAAGTCAATTATTAAGAAAAATTAACCCATCATGGCTGCGGGCTGCCCATGCCTACATTACAATCAAGGCCACATACTATAGTTCTTTTAAAATTCTTTTTCTTGCAAGTGCCCATAAAAGTTTAATTCAAAGTTTTGAACATTACATTTTGCTAGCTACTTAATTATTTTGTTTGCATTTCTTGTTAACAGTTTTCTTACTTTTCAAGTTGAGTATACATTATGCATAGTAATCCACTCTGTATACATTTTATTTTATCCAAGTATATCCAATATTTTGGTAATGTCATCATTTTCAGGAAAAATATTACAAGTGTTCAATTGCATGCTTTATTAAAAAAATGACTAACTGTACAGAAAATTTTATACTAATTACAGAGAATACCATATTAAATCATTCTCAAAATAGGTAACTATTTTAGTGGACCATACCAGCTCTTGATACGATCATCATTTTGTCTTTGCTGATGGTAAATTCAAAGCAAACATTACTGTAATAGTGAACAGATTTATTTTTTTCAGTTTATATTTCCTAATAGAATATATTTAAGTTGTTGAAAATATTAGAAAAATGAAAAACACGCCATTGAGGTGTCTGAGTTAGTAAGGGACTTCCGTGTTTGCTTTTCTTCTTGTCTAGTTTTTGTGTCTAACCTGTGTTTAGGTCGTGGTGATCATAGCATCCTCATCTCTCTGAGTACTTGCCTCAGTGCATGTCTCCTCCTTGCCTATAACGGGAAGTTATGGGTGAAAATTGTCCTCTGGCATATGACGCTGTCATACTTAGGGCTTTGGAGGGCCATTTCTACGTGTGATGTGCATATTAAATCTGAACCGCAGTTTTAGGTAAAAATGTAATTTTGGACATGGCTAAGTCAGTTGTGACATGTTCAAAAAAGATAACACTATGCAATACAGCAAAGAATGTAAAATTCATATTATTTTGTTATGTGAAATTCTGCATCATTTGGAATTTTTCCGTATTAATACTATTTTGTTCTCTCTTTAAAAAATAAAAAGAGAAATAATTCAGGCTCAGTATTCAAGGTGCCCCAGTGTCTCTACCTCAAATTAAATAGACAGCCAAGGGGCCAGGGAGATAGCTCAGTAGAATAAGCACTTGCCTGGCAAGTTCTGCCCCTCAAAATAAATAGACAGCCAGCTTTTCTCTACCTCCTGCACATCGCTGCAGAGCTAACTATCCCCTCCTCCCTGTTCGTACTGTACCTACTATTCGCATCTGCTGTGTTACTAATTCCACTAACTTGCCCTGAATCATCTGTATTTATGTCTCCAATTCTGCTGTGGAAATTGATAATCAGGTCTTAATTCTATTCTCTAGTACCTGCCCCATTTTCCCCAGTCCTGGGTATTGAACCCAGCACCTTATGCATGCTAGGCACCTGCTCTACTGTTGAGCTACATGCCCAGCTCTAGCACATTTTTGACAACACTGTAGAGATTAAATAAAGTGTTAGCACTGTCTACAAATTTAAGATTTTCCGAGATTCTGGGTCCAAACAGAATTGGATCAGAACTGAATCAAATGTAATAATTAGGTTCAATGTTGACCTAATGGGAAAATTTAATTTTGTCTTATCTAATTAGGTTTGAGGCTGGAATCTTGGAAAGAATTAAGTTCACAAACTGAGGTAGCTCTGTAAATATTGATTGAATTAATAAATTTTGAAAAGAATCAGAAACATGCTGCAAATAAGTCCATTTAGGTGATTCGATGTGGTACACTCAGATGTAGAACACGTTTGGAGGATTCCAAAGGAGCTCTCCAGGGAGGTTCTGCTGTCTCTCATTAACACTGAGGGTAGAGCCAGAGAAAATAGGTTTGTCTTTGCAGAAAGATGAAGAGAGGCAAAGAAGATAAAATAGAAAATGTAGCCAATGAAATAAGCACATGTGGTGTTGATGGAAATCACTCTGAAATAATACAACCTAATACAAGGGAAGAATTCAATTGGTCTTCTTGGCTTTTCAAATAATACAGATGACTGCTTCTTTAATTCTTCAGGATTTCATTGTACATTACAGCTTCCTAAGATGAATGATAAAGCACAACCCGTTCATGTTCAAGATTAAGCCACTTTGATTCAGCTAGTTCACAGTGCAGGCTCCATTGCTCTTCTGGCTCTCTGCACCGAGAAGTACAGGAGATACTCCTGTACTCCCCTCTGTGTGTTCTAGCCCACACCTCCTCTGCCTGGTTCCTGGGCCTGACAGCTCCATACATGGTTTGGCTTGCTGCACCTCTGAGGTCATCTTTGCTAGGCCACTTGATGGATCAGCGTTATCACCATCACAAATCTTTTCACAGTAACACTGGAATGAAGGGTGCTTCCAGAACATAAGTTGTCTCTTCTCAGCCTTTTGGTTAAGATCAACTGGAAACTCATAAGTTAAGGTAGGACTGGTTCTAGAAGCCAAGTAGGATTTAATTTTTATTTTAATTTTTATTTTTTGCGGTACCAGGGATTGAACTCAGGACCTGTGCTTACTAGGAAAGTGTTTATTCTAATGAGCTATCTCCCCAGTCCCCCTGAATAGGATTTTTATAGTCCATTACAAACCATGCTGTGTGCACGTGAAGGGCAATACAAATGGCCTGTTCATGGGGATAAATGAACACAGTGCGAAGGCTGCAATCCTGTCTTACTCCTTCCCCCAAGTGCCATTGTCTAGTTGCAAAATAAGAAATCTTTGAAAGACTCCGGATGCATCTCTTGATTGAGGCGGAAGGGTGACTAAGGATATGAAGACATTTCTTCTTTTCATTATCTTCAATAATCTGTACTCTCAATCAGGAATAATGTGACTAATGTGCTATTGCATATTTAGCTTTTAATATGTTGAAATTTAATTTTTGTAATGATCATATTTTCATTTTATGTGGTAAATTTTTGATTTATGAAACTGGATGAAGGGTTTTTTAAAATTTTTTAAAATTTTTATTTATTTGTGTGTGTGTGTGTGTGTGTGTGTGTGTGTG
>NDGM011205996.1:8121-23385 GCA_002564305.1 Octomys mimax | reverse complement strand
AGATGGCTCTGTGGAATAAGCGCTTCCCTGGCAAGCGCAAGGGCCTGAGTTCAATCCCCGGTTTCACCAAAAAAAAAAAAAAAAAAAAGTATGTTTATTCCCACATACCTGATATACATAAAACAGAGATAAATTGTATATATAATATATGTTATATATTGCATATTATATGTTATATATATATATATATATATAATAAAAGTATAGCATGGAGGAAGATCATTTGTTAAGTACAGGTTTCTTTAATTTATTGACACAGTTTACAGTTCACAGGCATGTTATTGTTAAACCCTATACATTTCATACGGCTTAACAGATCACAATTTTGTTGGATTTAGTTCCCTAAATTAAAACTTTTTGCAAAGAAAAGATTTCTTTCACTGGTTGAAGCAATTCTGGATATGCTCCACAGAAGAAAGAAGACCCTGTGGCTAGATTTAAAATGTTCAAAGCATTTTTATCTCTTCATTGCAAAGTCTATACCATTGAAAAAAAAATTATTGAGCTTTGAAAATCTTTGGCTGCTGGGTGGTATTCCTTGTGCTGATTGAAGACCGCATTAGATGCTTTAAAAGATATACTTTAGTTAAGAATAAAGCCATTAAAGAGACCCATTGTTCTACAGTAAGTGATCTTTAGTAAGCACATAATGCTCTATCCAGGGCCCATTCTCCTTGACGGTATTTAGTACTTCCTCTTAATAAACTATAAGTTTTATTAGAATTTGTTGTTAAGTAGTTGTTGTTATTCTGAAAGCTGTTATTTGACAATTTGAAGCTTATATATATTTAAATTCTTTATGTCTTTTGTTCAAATTTGGGTTGCTCAAAACAATGGCTGAACACAAATTTGGTTGTTCAACAAAGAAGAAAATGCTGAACAACATAGTTAAGTTGGTGCAGTGGCTAAAGATGAGCAAAGAGTAAAGTCAGTTATTTTGACCTTATTGTTCAGTACTCATGATGGAAATACTTGACTATCTTTTCACATAATTACATAGTGATATGCTAATAAGAGGACAATTATACTGAAGGAGCATGCCCTTATAGTTCCTTCTCATCTGTAGTTTGAGTGAATGCATGTGACAAAACACAATTTCAGTATTTACCTACTAAATGATGCTTATTCAAATAAAGAATGCCTGTATAATAGTTATACCATATCTCTATATGTAATATCTTTGAATGTCATAACTAGAAGGAACATTTCACATCATTTGTCCCAACTGCCTTAAAGGGTTTTGGTTTCAGAGATCAATTTTGTGGAGATGTTATTTCCATGGACAGTGGAGGGTGACATATGAAGGAGAATAGGGGTGGTGGTGGCAGTGGCAGCCGTGCTGGTGGTGGTGGTGGTTGTCGTCGTTGTCGTCGTGGTTTCAAGATTCTTGCCTTCTAACAGGGGCAGGAAGCCCAGATCCCTCTCATGTGCAGTTCACAGTAGAGTTCTGGCTTCTTTAGGAATCCAAGGTACCTGCCATTGATCTGACAGGAGCAGAGCTGAGGTGGAAATGTGGAGAATAGTGGTGCCTACAGGTAATGATGAATCTTCTCTCACCTGCTTCTCTGTGGCCCTGTTCCTAACAGACAATGGACAATACAAATCAGTGGCCTCTCAGATTGGTGATCCAGATTGATGGCACTTCCCGATTACTGGTAGGCAGACTGGAACACGACAGATCAAGGAGACGTATCCTGACTGAGTATACCGCTTCCAGTTCTGTCTACTGTACCACTTTCTATTTATAACCACTGAAACAAAATTTTATTTAAATTATTTATTGCTAGTCTTACTAATGAAACTATAGAGTACCTCTGTGCTGGCTGAGGGTTATAGGTTATTTTGATTTATATCCTGAGTCACATGATTTTGAACCCATTAATAATGTAAGCAGGTGCCACTCAAGTAAGTGAGTCTTTATTTTTTGATTGCCTGCAGGGTTATATAAAGCAGTTATTTACCATTTTTTTTCTAGTAATCACTCTGTCATCAGCCAAGGCCACAGAAGAATTATAGAAAGAGTTCTTTTTATGTCAGTAACACCAATAGCTTAAGAAATATAATATTGTTGCTTTGGGACATTTTTTCAATTTTATGAAAACCATTTCCTTGGCTATGAACTGAATTTTTAGAGTGGGCTCAATTTCTTTGTGTTCTTGTGACAGTGAACTAAAACTGCTTTGTGTTCTACTTGCTCCAATAATTTCGTTTTTAAATCACTTTGCACTTTCTGTATATTTATAGATGGTAAAATAAAATAAGTCTCTAAAAATATAAAGCACTATCACAAGAAAGCAAATATCACCTAAAAGAAAATCTATATGTAGCATTATGCATTTATATATTGAACAAAATATTGGAATGTCTTACAGGGGCTGGTTGATGATTTCTATACCCAAGACATTAACATAGAACTTCTGTTAGGCATCTGAAATATTCAGTCAGTTTTGTAAAATTAAAGTTTGGCAGAAGATGTGAAACAAGGCTAAAAGTAAAATTTAGGCTAATTTGTTCAAGATCTATATATTTTTGTACTAGTAAGGGAATTGCTTAGGCAAATTTTGTGAAGCTTTACTCCTTAAGACCGAGCTAGCTGTGATGCAGAAGGTTTCTATACCAGTTTCATCCTAGTTCACACGGTACACGGTGAGCCTCCATGAAGGCTACTTCTTTCCTCTCTGACTGACTCACCCCGTGCTCATTTCTTCTGAGCCGCTCAAAATTAACTGTAGTAAAGTTATGCTCACATCTGAGTCCCTAACACCTCTATACCTTCTCCTTCATCAAAACATAATTACCAAGAAATCTATTTGCAGACAGCCTGGTTGTACAAATTCACAGGAAATTATTAATAGCTTCTAGAAAATTGGCCAGTTTTCCTACTACATATACTTGAATAGGACACAGTCCAGATATTCCTCATTAACAACCTATCTGTTTAATAATTGTTTTAACTTAGGACCTGTTTTTTCTTGTACAGTTCTGTACATCAATGTTATTCAGTGTCAGTGTCTTTTTCCTTACAGTATGCATATTGGTACAGTGATTTAATTTATGCTGCTGATACTGTACAGCACAGGACTGTGGTTTTCTGTTGTTATACAATATAGTACTGCATGGAAGAGTTATGTGAACAAAAGCAAAATCATAAAGTTGAACACTTGCCTTCGGCGATTTCTTCCTTCTGAATATTTTGATGTATGTATGATGCACAATTCATCATTCAACAAGGAGGTCACTTAACAACCTAGTCTCAGGAATGGTGCTCGTTTGTGAAATGCAAAATTTCTATATCTCAACCTCACTTCCAGAAATCCAAATAAAGCACCTTGAAAGATGAATGTAGGATGCAGTTGTATGAATAATAGGCCAGTCTTTTGTATATTTGATCAAATTACTAATTCTTAGAAAATAGACCAAAATCTATTTTCTAGAAATTCAGCTTTGAATAAACAGATAAGGTCAAATAATATGACAATATTCTTTAATTTAAATAAATTACTACCTTAGATACCTTTTGAGTTTTACTTTACCCTTGAGAAACTGTTTATCTTTCCCCCATTTTAAGAAAGTTAAAGGTATATTAGTTCATTTGTCTTTTTGACACTAATTAAAAAAAATACCCTCTGATTTAGCTTCTGAGATTCATGGCTATTAGATTTTAATCAAGTAGAAAAAATTCTAGTTCAGAAAGAAAATGGGAAGTTATTTAATTGATTTTTGGTCTGGTCATCAACATCGAATCATTAGTCGTATTTTACTGGTTAGCATTACTCTTATCTAAGGGCAATAAATAGTAAGGGGATCTTCTGTGACAAAGGATAAAATAAGAATCAATTGCTTCCATGAATTCTTTAGCAGTTTTAGAACATGGCCAAAATAGAAAAATCTGACTAAACATCTGTGGAAGAACTAGAAAGAAGTGTTTGGGAAGGATAAATTAAAATAACAATGAAAACAATATTTACTGAGCACTTGGTACTACAAGAGTCGGATTAGGAAAATTTGTATATTTATAGGATTTCATTTGTCAGTTTTTTTAATAAGATGATCTTACTTTAACAATGAAGAAAATAATTTTGAAATGAACGTATTATTTAACTATAATGGATGTATAGATGTTGAATATATTTGAGAAAGATGTTGGTTGCGAAAGTCAATATTAAATTCTGCAAAAGGAACAGAGTATACAATAGCCCTTGCCAGACAGAGAGATAAAAGATCCAGAGAATCCATTTTCATCATCATTATAATTTTAATCATTTTCACTGTCTAGAAGGAAGAGAAGATGAAGAAAGAAAAAAAGCATTTATTCTGCTCTATATGTTTTATTTATCTATTACTATACAGCGTTTGAAACCTTAGCAACTTAAAACAAGTACTTATCATCTTCTAGTTTCTATGGGTCACTTGAGATTCTTCCAAATCTCTCATGGGACTAAAATTAAGATGTTGGGTCATTGAAAAGTCTCAACCGGAAGAGAAAGTAATCTCACTTGGATGACTTATGGCACAACTGAGTTACTCCATGCTAGACAGGGTGCCTCAGCTGCACAGTAACTGCAGACTCAGCCCCTGGTCATGTGGATCTCTATCCTGTGTCACTTCTGTGACCACCGGCTTCCCTGAGCATTAGTGAATAAGATCATAAGAGCAGGTACATTGAAAACAGAAGTCATAGCATTGGTGATCCAATCCCACAAGTGGCATCTCATGCAGTGTTTAATAGAAACTATAAAGTAGCACCGCCCAGACCTCAGGGAAGAGATAATACAAAGAAGTGAATCGCAGCTGGTTGGAGCCACAGTGAGAAGCCATGTTAAAGACTACCTATCACAATATTGTAAAAAAAACGTTTTATGTATATTCCTGTTGCTGAAACAAAATACCTGACACTCAATTTAAGGGAAGCAATACTCAGTGAGCTCACTGATTGAGAGTTTGCAGTCCATGGTCAGTTGGTGACAAGGCAGAAGGAGCTGACAGAAGGACATTGTTGACCTCCATGTAGTTGGGGGCAGAGAGAGTGAAAGCAGCTTTTATGTTTGTCTGGTTTTTATGTTTTACTGAGACAGGGTTTCCCTATGCAGTTCACGCTGGCCTTGAACTTAGTTTGTAGACAAGGCTGGCATTGAGCTTGTAGCAGTGCTCTCCCCTTGCCTTCCTACGTGCTGGGACTACAGGCGTGAACCACCAGGCCCTGTGAGGTGCCATTTATAATAGCACATTCGGATCTAAACTCATGAGTGGATGAATTAAAGAGGATTTTGAAGGACACATGAGAATTGGAGGCCATCTTAGATCCACACTATAGAAGGATTATCCCCCAAAATGGACAATAGGTCAAATTCTAATGGGCGGTTTGATTCTCAGTGATGCTCCTCTGTAGTATTTGTGTTGTGGCTTAAACAACAGAAGAATGAAATATTAAGGAGAAGCAAGACAGTGCTTTCATCTCCAGTGGGCAATGGGTCTTGGCTATTGAGAGTCATTCATACAGAAAGTATAAGTCTGAAAATGTCAGTTGCTTTAGAAATGGAAAGGGATCAAGCTTCTCTTTGAACTCTTTTCTCCACATTCCAATTCCCTTCACTCTACAAAGATAGAGTAAAAAAATAAGGGACTATATTAGAAATATCTAAGAAGGAAAGGAATTAAGTAGTACAAAGACTCAAATATATTTGGACATTCATTCATGAAAAGCAGGGGTGGTCCTAGTGCCAGGAGTCTGACTCGGACCTTTTGAACTGAACAGCAGCTAGTGAAATTGTCCCGTCTACGTTGCATACTGCAATACTGAGAGGCATTGCTGATTGTTACAAGTAATGAATGCATGCTCGCACCAGGGGGGCCACTAAATGACACATAGGAAAGCTTTCCACCATAAAACATAATACTTCTCTACATGCTGTGAGTACCAAGGTTGAGAGATTTAGACCAAAATACAGTCCAAAATGTGTTGCAAATGATACTGATTGTGTACTTCTAATTTAGAACCATTATTTTTGACAGCAATAGTACCCAATACTTTCTTAAAAACGTGTCATTTTGAACATTTCACTCATTGATTCCCAGGATTCATTGTTATGAGTGTGCTTGCATGTATCATTTCTGAAACAGTGCTTCAAAAAAGGCCAGTGGCCCTCTCATCACTCTTTACAGTTTTGGCCAGTTCATAGAAAGGGCTTATCATAAAATAGTAACTCACATCAATATTTTCCTGGTAGCTCTCGGATACTGAAGCTCTAGGAAATTGCTTATAGCTGTCTAACATAGCCTGGAGAATGCCAAGGTGATGACATGAACAGAATTATTAGTGTAGGTACATTCTCCCTTGTCCCCAAGGCAGGGTATTGATTGATGTTACTTATGCTTAGATTCAGTTTAAGTATTTCCTCAAATGTCTCTGTCTAATTTTGTAAGCACAAAGGGGTCTCTAACAGTCCTGAAAACAGCTGTCTCTTTTTTACATCCACAAGGAGCTATTCTATAAATCCTGCCCTCACATAATGTCTAATTTTATTGTTAATCATGGCTAAAACATGTGTCAGTATGTTCATCAAACATTACATTAGCAAAATCAAATAAAGTAAAACTTTAGTTGAGAAATTTGTTTCCTTTACTTATTAATTTTGCTGAATGCAAAATGAAAAGACATAGATGTAAATTAAGTAGAAAATATTACTTAATTTATACAGAAACATTACTTAACTTATAGCTAATGTGTGCAAAAGCCAGGAATAGATAACTTCAAAGATATAAATCTCTAATCCTGGAATGTCTTAGAGTTAAAAGAACTAAAACACAACTTTTCCTGAGTAAGGATCTCCCGTGGTTATTTTTGAATAATAAGCTATTGGCTATTTTAAAAATCAATTTTCCTAGTAGATTGCCAGTAATATATGTGAACAAGACCAGAAAGGAGCTTGCATAGCATGAATGAAGAAATTAACCTGTCACGCTTGGTCTGCTCTGTTCTTCAGGGAATGAAAACAAATATTCACCGGTGAAATACTTTGTTGATTTTCCTGCAAAGCACATATTAAAATAATAATAAAATTGGTTCTGTGTGAGAATTTGCATTCTAAATATATGAAATATATTCTATATATTTTCTAAATATCAATATAGACTTAGAATATATATATAAATATATTCTAAATATATTTATATATATATTCTAAATATATGAAAGTTATCTTTTAAATCCCAAATATACATACTCACAATTTTATTTTGTCAATTCTGACATATGTTTATGATTAGTGGAATAGAAGAGCTAAGATTTAGTGCTACATCGCATTCACTTTCTTATTTTAAAAGTGCCTAGATCATTAGGTGGTTTCCCATTAGTAGTCTCTAGTAAGGATGTTTTATTGGTGAAACAATTGATGTTTTGAGGACACCTGGTCAGATTTTAGCTTAGAGACACAAGAAAGGATATTAAATGTGTATTTAAATTCTCTCTATAGAAGTCTTTTAACTAAAATACTGATTAAGTTAAAAAGTAGCTGTCTCTCAGCTCAGTCATTCTGTCTGTCTGTCGGTCTGTCTGTCTGGTAGAGAGTCTTGCCGTGCAGCTCACCTGGGATTACAGACGTGAGCCACCACGCCTGGTTTCGGGGTGAGATGGTGCACCCGGGTGTTTGGGGCCAACAGCGCATGTGGTACCTACCAGGGATCAAATCTGGGTCCTTGCACTTGCCGGGCAGGCACTTAGACCGCTGAGTTATCTCCCCAGCTCTTAGCTCAGTCATTATTATTAGTAAAATGAGTTGGTGAAGTAGTAGCCAGTTCAACAATTGTTTATTTATGAGACATGAATTTATGCTTCAGTAGATATTAGTTTGATTAAATTATTTTATTAAAATTACAGAATATTAGGAGATGGTAATAATTTTGGAAAAAACGTCATCAGTGCTTTTACTGCTACTATATCAACAACCATTAATATTTTTCCATATTAGGTTTTTTCACTTATATGATTTTATCTGGTTCCTTAAATGCCATTCTAACGTGATTTTCTGCATTACATTAATCAATCTGTTTGAATAGGAGTATATTATTATATCATGTGTACTGACATTTCTTAACCTTTCCAACAGTTTTGAATATTTGGATTTTTTTCCCAATTTTTAGCTATAAATTTCTCAATATGTGAAAAATTCCTTAAAATAGAATTTCCTCTTTCTAACTAACAACTGTATTGAAATATAAGGTACATAATATAAATGACACTCGTCTAAAATTTATAGGTCCATTTGTTTGTGCTTGATTTACAAAGTTGCACAATTACCAGTACTGAACTTTAAGGCATTTGCATTAAACTGCTATTACAATTACTCATTTTTTCCAAACTCCCTAAATGTAAAGTCACTGCTAATCTACCTCCTAGTCGGGCCCATTTCATATGAATGCAATCATGTAATATGTAGGCTTTACTGATTGGCTTCTTAACCAGTGTATGGATCTGCTGCCTAAAAATGTTGAGTGTCTTTTTATGTCCACTCTAATTTAGTATACATCTGTCATTCATGAAGGTTTTACCAAATAATATTCCCTATAATGACAATGACATTTTATTTGTTCATCAGTTGGTATACATTTTATGTGATTGTTTTCTGTTTTTAATTATTATAAGATTCCAGGGGCATTTGTATATAAGTCCTGGTGTGGAAGTAGGTTGTAATTTCTCTAGCGTATATATGCAGGGTTGACATTGACAGGTCATATGGTAACTCTGTATTTTATCCTTTGAGAACATTGTCAATTACTTTATGAACAGGCTGAGCCATTTCACACTCCTATCAGCTGTAGAAGTAGATTCCAGTAACTCCACATCCTTGGAGGCTTGTTAGTATTGGCTGTTTATCAGCTATTCTAATGGGCAGGAAGTGGGCTCACGTTGTGGCTTTGTTTTGCATGGATCTGCTGCCTAAAAATGTTGAATCTCTTTTTATGTGCTTGTTAGAAATGTATTTTTATATATGGAGAAATTGTTTCCCAGAAACTTTGTCCAGGTTTTTAATTGGTGTTTTAATTTTAATGGAATCTAGATTAAGCTCTCTTATGAGGAATATAATTTAGAAAAAGTTCTGCCACACTGTACTTGTCTTTTCACACTTTGATAATGTACTTTATAGCAGAAAGGTTTTAAATAGCCATTCCCCACTTCCTTCTTCTTTATTTTTATTTTTTTTTTAGTGGAACCAGGGATTGAACTCAGGCCCTTAGTACTTGCCAGGCAAGCGCTTATTCTACTCAGCCATCACCCCAGCCTCTCCTTCTTCTTTTTATGCTCATATCCAAATAACTTTCCTTGATACTATGACATTAACATTCAATGACATATTTCTTCTTAAGTGTTATTTTATGTTTATATTTATATCTATTTTCACTTAATTTTTATATGGATGTAGTGATGCAAATGGCTTTGTGTGTGGGCATCCAATTATCCTGGCACCATTTTGAGGAAGCACTATCCTTCCACTATCAAATTAGCTTGGCAATTGGTTGAAAATCATTCTCCCGTAAATGTGAGAGTGTATTTCTAAACTCTCAGCTCTGTATCATTGAGATAGATGCCTGTCTCTATGCATATCAACTTTTGTGTTTGTTGTAGCTCTATAGTCAGTTTTGAAACTTCATGTGTGAATTCTTCACCTTTGTTCCATTTTCCAAGGTATTTTAGCTCTTCTCGGTCCCTTACTTTGCCTTTGAAAGTTAAGGAATAGTTTCTCATTTTAAGAAGCCAACTCTTTCAGGTATTTTGGTCATCAATGTGAGTGGAGTAAGAGCCCTTGGAGAATTGTTTGGCTCAAGGGCCTGCTGTAATCATCAGAGTACACATTCAGGAGGGTCCTAGTGGGACCTGCCACAGGGCAATGGGTCCCCAGTGAAGGTTGGGGTCATCGGGATAGGGGCTCCTCACTGGAGGAGGCCTGGGAGAGTACAAGTTTGCACTTGTATGTCACCTTCGCTCTGCCTGCTGGCAGCTGTGCAGACAGCAAGTTTGTTCTCAAAGGGCCTCTTCTTGTGTTGGAGTCAGCCAGCCATGGACTAACGTCTGAGCCACAGGCAGAGTTTCCATCTTTAAGTTGCATAGATGAGGCATGTTGTCCTAGCAACTTGAAAGTTGAGCCCTAACTCCCAAAACATTTTGGTAGGAGTTATGATGAGTTGCTAGACATGTAGATTGTGATTTGAATAGTAGTGCCCCAGAATAGTAAGGTAATAGCTTTTTATTTATTGAGTCTTCTTTAATCACTTAAAATAGATTTGCAGTTTTCCAGTTATAAACTTCAAATTTCTTATGTTAAATTTATTTTTTCTTTGAAACAGCTTTATTGAGGTATAGTTTATATATGAAGAAACTCACTGATTTTAAGCACACAATTCATTGATTTTTATAGATTCTGGGGTCAATGCTAAATTTATTTTTATATCATCTTATTTGCAGTGATTTTAAAACTTTATTTTGTAGTTCATAGTAAGGGAACAGAAACATAATCAATTTTTGTTTATTGATCTTTTGTTCTACAGCATTGCTGAATTTATTACTTTGGGTTCCTAGTGGATTCTTTAGCATTATTCTTCATATTACAGTGTGCATTTACAAGTAGAGTTTATGTCTTCATTGCTGATAGACCTACCTTTTCCTCCTCCCTTGCTCTTCACCTTCCTTCCCTTCTTTTTCTCCTCTCCCTCCTGCTCCTTCTCCTTCCCACTCATCTCCTCTATGTGTCTTTATCCTCTTACCATGCTTCCTTTCGCTTATTCTTCCTCTTTTCTCCTTTTCTTTATGTTTCCAAATTGTCTCCATTGAAGTATTGAACATGAGTGATGACATGCTTTGGCCTGTTTAATATTATAAGAAAAAATTATATTATGTTGTTCATTCATTAACAATATTATATCATCTACGTTGTTCTATTCTTATTCCTAAGGGGTGAAATCTAATCATAATCCCCTTACTGTGTGATATTAGCTCTTTTGATTTTTGTGGGCATTTTTTATTCAGTGAAAAAATGTCCCACTTTTCCCAGTGGTTGAGGTATTTTTTAATTTTTTTTTCTTGAGACATAGTGTTCCTACGTAGTTCAGGATAGACTTGGATTCACTAAATAGCCCAGGCTGGCCTGAAACTCAGGGAGATCCTCTTTCCTCAGCTTATTGAGTGCTGAGATTACAGATGTGTGCTACCACATCCTACAATTGAGCTTTTTTTGAATTTTATTGAATTTATTTTTATCTGTTGAGATTATTTACATTTTTTCTATTTTCTACTGAATATTTTACTAATTATTTCCCAGCATTAATGTCATGGGTTTGTTAAATTTGCTTCTATTGAGCGATCCAGAACAGGACTCCCACAAAAGCCAGCAACTCTATAAAATATAGCATATTAATGTATTTTTAGCATGTCAATGCTACCTTCCTATAGGCACAAGACAGTAAATGTCATCTGGTCAGATCTTATAGTCTCATACAATGTGGGTGGATCCTTAGATTGTCTCATTTTTTGAAGATTATATTAAGATATTTTTTCTGTAAATTTTTGATAAAAGTCACAAGTAAAGAATTCTGGTTTTTCCTTCTATGTTTAGAACTTAACATCTAACACAATCCCTTTACTTGTATAGAACTTTTCATACTTTCTATTATTTTTGAGTCAGTTTTAACATCTTGTGTCTTTAAAAATCCATTCATTTTTATCTAAGTTCTATAAATTGTGGCATAATTACTCATTGGAGTCCCCCATAATCCTTTCTTTTTCTGCAATAGCAATAGTGATGTCTTCTTTATTTCTGATTTTAATAATTTGAGTTTTCTTCTTTCTTTGTAAGTCTATAACAAGTTTTATCTTTTGGTTTTGTTGACACATTCTATTATTTTCTGGGTAAATTTTAAATTTTAGTTTTTATAATTTACATTTCTATGCTTATTTGAGTAGAGCTTGCTTTTCTTTTCCACATTTAAATTTCCAGTTTAGATTATTCAGTTCTTTCTTTGTATTCAAAGTAGTCATTTGTAACTATGAATTTTCCATTGAGAATTACATAAGATGCAACTTTTATAAAGTTTTGCATGTTGTATTCATTTTCATCCTTCTAAATGTATTTTCTAATTCCCCCTATGATATCTTTTCTGAGCCACTGGTTATTTAAAGATATCTTGTGTAATTTCCTCTTGACTGTTAATTTGCCAGATTTCTTTTGTTTTTCATTTGTAACTCAACCCATTTTTTGTCTGGAAGCATAAGTCTGTGTAATTTTAAAACTTTCGAGCTTGATTTCCTCACTCGGCAGCACACACTAAATGCTGACTGATTGTTCTGTTTTCTATAGTGCCTTCTGGCATTAATTTTTCTACCCCGAATCCAATTAAATTATGAAATTGTTTTGAGATCAGTTTTTGAAGGCTCTTCTCATTCCAGAAGAGATTACTTGGCTGTCTCTGTGGTGTCCTCTAATAAAGTAGGTGGGCTGCAGGTCAACATGCTGCTCTGATAAAGCCTTCTATTAACTGCTTAAAATTCAAACTTCTGCTGTTGTAGAAAGCAGAGAATCCACTAAGTTTCCCATACTGTGCTGTATAAAGCAAGCTCCTTTATACACCCCATCAACTCCTCCCCTGGACACTGTCTCTGTGTCGCTCTTTTTGGCTTGGGCTTTGCCTTTCCTGTCCTGTGTTTCCGCACTCTTGGCAGAGGGGTGAAGGTTAGTGACATCCTAGATTTCTGAGCCTTCCTTGCCTGGGACAGTTTTCTGATTTTCAGTGGGGGCTGCTAGAAGAGGAAGGGAAGCCTTGCATACTCTATGTGGAGAAGTGTATATGAAATGTTGGTGCCCTGCCCTTTCCAGTGAGCCTCTTTACTGGAAGCCCAAGGGAGAATGAAGCCTACCTTCTTGGCTTTGCTTAATTATACTAGAACTTCTATTAAGTTCAACAGGGAGCAATTAGTTTGTGACTTAAGTGCCGCACTCTTATTTTTCTTACCAGGCCTTAGTGGACTTTCTTAGGTACACATTTTCTTCATGTGGCATATTCCTTTAAGTGAATTCACAGACTAATTATCTTCAGATAATTTCATCAGTCTTCAAGAAGTGAACTCCTTGGTCTTTTCCATCAAGATACAAATCAATGTTCTTGTCTAAAAATGTGATGTCATATCATTTATGTAGAAAATTTGGGAATAATACCTAATTTAATATTTTATATGGATAAGCAATACTGATGCTATGCTTTAGATGTACACCCAAAGCCTCAAGCAGTCATGGGGGAGCTTTATGGAGGCAACTTAATTCAGTTTGTGGTTGATTCATTGCTAGTGCTGGGAATGTGTGTGTGAGTGGTACATCCCCAGAGAGTGGAGCCTACATACAAGGAGCAGAAAAGGCCTTCTTTCTGTCTCCTCCCTTTTTGTTCTTGCTGTTTTTGCTGTACTCCACCATCATGAACTGTTGCCCTTCTGCCACACCACTCTGCCTTGGAGCCAGCTGAGTATGTACTGACACCTCCACAACTGTGAGCTAAAGAATTTCCTTCCTCAATTTTGGGTATTTTGTTTTAGCAATGAGAGAAACGTCACCAACTAATAAGTCAAGATGTAAGTAGAATTTATTAAAAGCCATTAAATGAGTGCATAAAAATTGGTGTGATGGCCACACAAAAACAGTTATGGAGTTTGCCATGCAGATCATAAATTTTTGTTCTGCTTTGGAAATCACCTACAATAGGACAAGTTTCAAACATTATACTTCACAATCATGAACATTTATGGATAATATTTTTGAAAAATCTGCAACTATGGCGACACTAAAAAGATTAGTGATTTGTAGAGGGTAAGGGACAGTGAGTTATGAATTAATAAAGCACAATTTTTAGCATGATAGCAAACTCCTTTGTTTGATTTTATACTGATGGATACATGGAATTATCTACTATTCAAAACCCATAGAATGAACAGCAGTGAGTCCCAATATGAATTATGAGCCATGATTGTTTATATATCGATTCATTTTTTTATGTATTTTAGTATAGGGACTCCATTGTCTCACTATGTAGATCGGACACCTAGTGATCTTGTTTTCAGCCTCGCAAGTGCTGAGATTACAGGCGCACACCACCACGTTCACTCTCAGTCGCCATCTCAGAACGCTCTGGGGGCAAGGCCGGCTGGCTGGCATCGAATAATATATTGATTCAAAATCATCAAGTTTAAAGAACATGCCACATTTATGGGGGACTTTGATAAGCGGGGGAGCTGAGCATATGTGGGGGCATGGTGTCCATGTAAAATCTCTGTTCTTTTCTCTAATATTTGCTTTGAACATGGCACTGCTCTAAAAACTAAAATCTATTTAAGGACTGGCCAGATGGCTCAGCGGACAAAATGCTTGCTTAGACAAGCGCAGGCACCATGGTTCAATCATAGGCAACCACATGCTGCGCCAGGCCCACTCCCTGTAATCCCAGTCCTGGGGAAGCTGAACACAGGAGAATCACTAGGCGTTCCAGCTGTGTAGTGAGACCCTGCCCCCCCAAAAAAAATCAAACTAAACTAAAATTTATTCAAAACATAATTTGATATAGTCATTTAAAATTATTCACAAAAATACTATATAAAGAAACATGTCTTTCATGAAACAGGACATTTAAACTTGGTGTAATTTCCTATAATTCGATTTATAGTCCATGTTCCATATTCTTAACCAACAGAATATTTTTCCTCTCAGACTAATAGGTGCTATTTATAATAAAGCTTTCCTACTGATGCTTTTCAGAGTAACCTATTTCCTATATGGATATTCATTTCCTCTCTAATACTTAATAATGGTTTTACTGAGGCCCCCATGAAAGTATAAGTTTTCATTATAGAAATAATCTAGAGAGGAAAATTGACTCTTAGGCATAAGGGTGAAGACAACATGATTTAAACACTTTTCTTTAAGCAGTGTATTTATTTTCACTGTTAAGTTTGTAAAATCAAAATTTGATTGCATTAAAAGAAGGGGCATTTCCTCAAAATGGGATGTAACTATCTATTAGATATTTATGGCAAGTGATGTAGATGATACTTAAGACCATGGGACCATGGATCAGACTTCGATATCAAATGTACTTGAAAATTTTGTGAAGGATACATTTCTTAAGATGTGATTTTTATATTTTCATCAAATCAGGTATCATAAGATGGAACGTGGGGGCCAGGGAGATGGCTCAGTGGAATAAGCGCTTCCCTGGCAAGCACAAGGGCCTGAG
>NDGM011205973.1:13332-28742 GCA_002564305.1 Octomys mimax | reverse complement strand
GTCCTATGGATAACCTACTACTACTATGGACTACTGGAGTATATTGGATTATTTTGCTGAATTTATGTACCTACATTTCTTTATTTTTCACAAGTGGATTAAGTGCATCCACACAGGGCAGGATGCATTGAACCATGAAGATTTACGTTAGACACAACCCCATCCGGGCGCTGTCGGGGTGCGTGCTCTTCGTGGCCGTTCCTGTCCTGTGTTCATCGGGCAACGGCTCCAAGCCATCTGTTTACACAGGTGTTCATCTCTTGTCCTAAGGCATCTGCTTAGGTATTTATGAATACTTCCTCTTAATTTATATTACCATTTATTTTGAGACTTCTTAGTGATATTATTCCTTTATATTTAATTATGCATTAGTAGTATTATTTTATAATTCAACACATCCATCCTTGTGTTGCAGCCAACATACAGGTGTCTGGCTGGCTGATGAGCTTAGCTGAAGCTTGTTTCGGGATAGGGCTCATGTTACACACATCCTGAAAAAACATACTAGGGCTTATTTTCTGGTCAGGTCATAGTTTGGGGGAAATATGGTAACACACTCAGCAGATGGCATTTCTGAATAAAATTACCCAGAGACTGAGATGAAAAAGAGATGAGTTGGCAAATGAACAAACACTGCATGAGATTTATAATTACTGCTTTGCTTTGCCTATTTGCTTAGTGCATTTGTAGTAATTCTGACAGCAGGGAGGTTTTGAGAATCAATGGAATGGGCGGCTGAGTGCGGGCTTTCAGAAACACTGCATTGTGAGAAAATTAGGACATACTTCTGGGTTGGAACTGTATGGCCAACAAATGCCCGACATAAGTCACTTAGAAAACAAAAGGAGGGGGCTGGGGACTTAGCTCAGTGGCCAGCCTGGCAAGCATGAGGTCCTGAGTTTGATTCTTGGTACCTCCCTCCCCCCAAATAACAAAAGGATAAGCCAAGTGCAGTGGTACATTCCTGCAATCCCAGCACTCTGGGAAGTTGAGGCAGGCAACAGAGACAGAGACAGTCAGAGACAGAGAAAGAAAGAAAGAAAGAAAGCAAGCAGGAAAGAAAGAAAGAAAGAAAGAAAAGAGAGAGAAAGAAAGAAAAAGAAAGAAAGAAAGAAAGAAGAGAGGAAGAGTCACGATGTTCACAGTGTGAGAGGCTTCGTCCATGGCTCCCTGGTTCTACTGTTTGGGCCTGGGACAGGCAGCACAGTGGGGCAGGAACACGTGGTGTAGGTGGCCGCTCGCTTCCTGGCACCAGGAATAGTGAGCAGCAGGAGGGGGTGGGTTCTGATAGCCCCTCGAGGGCAGGCCCAGGGATCTCCCTTCTCCTGCTAACCCCATATCCTGGAGGCTTTGCCATCTCCCCGTAGCTCTACCCTGCATACAGCCTTGGGCACATAGGGTTTGGGGCCATTCCAGCTCCAAGCTACAGCGGGCTGGTCTCCATCAGAGGCGGTAGCGAAGGGCCAATGGCAGAGTGAGGGGTGGAGGAAGGCTGGAGCTCTTGCTCACAAGATGAACTTGGGCAAGTTACTCAAACTTTCTGAACTTCATCTCCCTTCTGTGAATGTCAGTTTAGTGCTTCTGACCTCGTGTGACTGCTTGCTTGGGAATTACTGGAGGCAGCAACTCATGGGTGATGGTGTGTGACACCCTCCCCAGCACAGAGGAAGTGGGTTCTCTGGGTGCCCAATGCCATCCACAGTACAATGACGCCCCACTCTTTGGGCCTGCAAGGACAAAAGCCTGGACCTGGTGTGGGCGGCTGCTGGGACACAGCATAGAGGGGACATTGAGAGTGTCAAGTGGAAAAAAAGAGTAGGGATGAGCCAGCTGGGAAGCCAAGGATGTGCTGGAGAAAGGCCAGGCTTCCCAGAGCAGGATCCATTGGAACTGTGGTGGGCACAGTGTAAGGCCGCCCCTCCACCTGTGCAGTCACCAGTCACTTTGTCCATGTGGCCCAATGTCTCATGAGGTTGGATCTTCCAGTGAGGGAAATCTGAAGTGCTAAAGCTGCCGGACAGACGTGAGCTGAGACCATGTGGAGAGGACCCAACTCTCAAGTGTGAGCTTCGTCAGTTGTCCTTTCTTGGATGGGCTAACTCAATATGGGTCCTTCCTGCAACATTGAACAGAAGAAATCAGTCCAGGTGATAAGGCAATAAGGTGATAGTCCCCACTGAGCAAGACTCTCTGTCCCTTGAGAGAAAGGGCAGGGTGTAACAAATACTACTGGTTCATGTAACATTTATGTGGCGGCTTGTTACGGTTACCACTGCAGCCTAGGACATGCATGAGCCACCAAGAAGTTTTGAGGGCAGCAGGGAACCAGAGCAGAGATGCTAACGATACTGACATGGTGGCCTCTTCATGTGGCTGGGGCAGCTCTGTGCCCAGTCTTAAGGGGAAGGAAGGAGAAGCCCGTCCTGACACTGCAAGGTGGGAAGCTCCAGGTGTATTCCCAAGCACACCCCAGCTCCAGCTTTATCCTCAAAGCCGACTACAGTGGCAATGGAGAGATGCTTCTGAGGAGCAGACCCCTGTTCTGTTTGCCAGGTGTGTTCCTCAGGCAGCTCTGCCAGTGACCCAGATCCTCTGCATGGCCCGGGCTGTGCTGACCAGCCCTGCTGTCTGCACCCACTAGGGGCTACCCTCTGCTGATTGACCTCAGGCCTGTAGCTGGGGCCTGGAAGCTGTGGGCAACACTGCAGTCCAGTCCACTTCTGAAGACCAAACCAGGGACCCCGAGAGACTACTTCTGTCCTCCTTCGATTCCTCTCCCTTTTCAGATCACTGCCTCCAGGGAAACCCGAACCTCATGTCCTGGCATCCGCCAGATGCAGCTGTGAGTGCCGGGCTGGAGGCCTCTCTGGGCACTGGGACCTGGGCCTGACCTGCGTGACGTCACTCCTGCCCCTCAGAGCCCCCTCCAAGTGCTGACTGACAGGGAGCCGCCCAGTGAAGCCGTGCTGAAGAGAAGAGCTGACAGCGGATCTTATGAACAGACAACAGATTTTGGGAATGGCCATTTTAAATATTTTGGATAAAGATTCACAGAAAGAACTATTTTTAGATGAATCAGTTCTCCTATCATACTGACTCCCTGGAAGAAGGAAAGAGCATTTTCAAAGCAGGATAAGATTCAAAAGAGAAGAGTAAGTCTAGAATCCCTTGTGGAGAGGAAGCAGTGCCTGCTGCCCTCCGTGTGGCCTGCTTCTCCACAAGGGGCCACTGAAGGACATGGCAGGGACATATGTCCTCGGAGAGCTTCTGAGAGTATGGGCCGAGGAGTGTGGCCTTGGGGACTGTCTGCAGGCTCAGTACGGAGCTGGACAGGCGGGTGCATGGACAGAGAGGGCCTTGGGGACAGGAGCATGCTTGGGCTGCTACCCCACACACAGTACCCCATGTTCTATACTTGTATGAGCGAGTTACTATCCTTTAAAAGTTGTGAGTGTCTGACATTTTCTCTTGGGGACCAGAATGTCCATCTAGCTTTGACCCAGGCTCCCTTGCAGCTCTGACAAACTCTTCCAGCTCCAAGAAGCTCAGCCTTCCAGCGCTGACCGACATACTCCTGCCTCTGACCGCCTCACCTTTACCCATCGACCAGCACGCCCTCTGGAGCTGACCACCTCCCCTGCCAAACCTGACCCTTACAACATCCTGGCCCTGACCACGACCCACGTGCACTGCTGACCAACACCGCTTCCGGCTCTTACCAACAGACTTTCTGGCTGCAGCCTACACACAACTCCAGCTTTGCCCATTACAGCTGCAGGCTGTGACCTACTCGCATTCCCCTGGTTGTCACCTTTGCCCGCCAACAGCACGCCACCTCAGCGCCGAGTCACACAGCCATCCAGCCCGCCCATTAGGCCCCTCCCACTCTGAGGCATAGGCCCTTCCTGCTCTGCCTATTTTGCCCTTCCCACTCATACCATGCAGCTGTTAGGTTTTGACCACTCATCCTTTCAACTCTGACCACCAAGCCGCTTCAGCTCTGACTGACACTCTTCAAGTCTTGTCCTTCCACCCTTCCAGCGTTGGCCAGCTCACCCATCCAGGTCTGATCTACACCCCCTTCAGCTCTGACTAACACAACTTTCTGGCTGCAGCCGTGACCCACTTCTGGCTCTGACCAGTACACCTTTCCTGCTCTGATCATCGCTTCCCCAGGTCTGACTGTCTCACCCTTAGAGTCTTCACCAACCCATCTTTTCAGCTCTTTCAACTCTAATGCACCCGAGTAGCTCTTACTAACTCCTTTCCATCTCTGCCCATTACGCCCTTCCAGCTCTGACTGGGTATTCACCCAGTGCTAGCAAGTACACCCTTTCGGTTCTGTCCAGCACACCCTTCAGCTCTGGCCAACACAACTTCGAGCTCTGATCGGGACCCACTTCACCTACAGTCGACACAGTTATCCAGCACAGACAAACACACTCTCAGCTCTGGACCTCTCGCCACTCTCATTCTTGCCAACATAATGCTCTGGCTCTGACCTAATAATCCTTCCAACTGCGATGACCAAGCTCCTCTGGCTCTGCCCATCTCTGTTCCCAGTCCTCACCAGCACACCCTTCCAGCCATGCTCAGTCTAACTTTCCAGCTGAGATCAGTACACCTTCCAGGTCCAACCACAACACACACCCTTGTTTGACCAACTCACCCTCAGGGTCTCACCTTACACCCTCCTAGCAAATCAATTTCTTTTACCCTGTTCTAGTTTGGGAGCAGGTTGTGAACTAGCATGGATTTGCCTTGGAGTTTTCTAGCCTTGTGTGTTGACATCTTGGGCCTAAGTTTCTTACAGCCCACAATTCTGTGTGTAGCACATGTGGTTATCTTGGTTCTTCTTGTCTAAGTTTATTCTTCCTCCAAATTAAAGCCATATGAAGCAAGCTTAATCATGCCTTTTCACATTTCAAATCTCCTTGAGCTCTGAAAAGATGGAGCATAGAGCTTTAGGAAACGAGACCGACTCACATCCACCTCTTCTCCCACCCACTGTGGCTTTCAGATCCTGGGCTGCTTCTTGGTCAACAATGGAAAGTAGTCTTTGCAACGTGGAGATTCCAGAGACGTCAGGGATTATATGCATTGGCTTCTGCATCTTCCACCAGGAAGCCAGAGCCCCAGAGTCTGAGTGATTCCCGAGTTACAAAGCTAATTAGGAGCAGATTTGGGGCCGAGACTCACTTGCCTCATGTCCAATCCAAACATTCTTCATGGCTGTAACTTCATGCTGTGGGATTGGAGAGGATGAATGATTCAAAGAATGTTATTTGGGAAAGTTTTATTTGAGTGAAGTTAGAATATTATCCCTGCCATGTATCCACAGAATCTCTGGAAACTGCATGGAAAGCTGAATTGAGAAGAAAAATAGCAGTGTATGCAGGGGGGTTAGTAGGCCTAAAGCCCCCTTATCTCATACCTCCTGGGCATGTGACAATGAGCTGATGCTAGCAGAAGGACAGTTTGCTGCTTAAAAATGCCCCGTGGTGAGAAACAGTTAAAAGGGGACGAGGCATCCGTGTGACTGGCAGAGGGCAGCAGTGGGGCTGAGGGTGACCAAAAGACCCTGTGTTGCCATGGAAGAGGAAACCAGCATGACAGGGGGACAAACTGCCCAGGCTCTGGGGGCATCAGCTGCCTCTGGACAGGGGCCTAGGACTAGGGCTGAGAGCAAAGAGGGGTGAGGGTATGATTGCTTTCTATTAACGATGTGTGCATTTGCATATGCTGCATGCAGGCTCAGCGCTCCCTTCCCCAGTCCTAGACAGGTGCCCCATGTGTGGCGGCTGCACACCCAGCACCCACTGCCTCTGCAGGGCAGCTGCTCCCCGCAGACAGCTCTGCAGCCAGCAGCCCGGTTGTGCAGACATTACGGGACTCTCTCACACCCCCGGGAGGCCATCGCTTGGTCCTGTTTTGCTTGTTATGACTGGCCAACCAGGAAGCCTCAGCCATGAAACAAGAAAGAAGCACAGCAGAAGAAAAGATGCCAAGGGGTCAGAGGGCATGCTGGCAAGAGGGAAATAGCTGTCGCCAGCATCCTTAGAGAAGGGAGGAGATAGCATGTTGCTACCTAGCCAGCCACATCCTGGATCAACCTCCCAGCTTGTCACTTCTATGACCAGCCACATGCATTATTAACTTGCCACACCCATGAAGTGGCCTGTCACATTCATGACTCAAGCTATTACTAGTACCCTTAGAAAGGACAGAAGACGATGTATCTGTGAGCCAAACAAGATCAGGGCACTGAGGAAAGGAATTTGCACAGGCAAAGCCCTCAGAAAATGTTTCTACCAGGGCAAGGGCTGTGCCACAGCCAGCAAGCCAGTGTGCTCCAGGGAGGCTGGCACACACTCACTGAAGGCCCTGCACGCACACTGCAGGGTGTGGAGTGTGGCTTAGGATGTGCACACACACGTGCCCGTGTGTCATGTGCTTCTAAGTTTATCAAAGATGTCTTTCTTGTTTCTTATTTTAAAAAAATGGTGCTGGCCCTGCCCCTGGGGTGCGCTAAGATGGTGATTGAGACTGGGTGTGGTGGTGTGTGCCTATAATCCCAGCCCTTGGGAGGCTGAAAACAGGAGGACCACTGTGAGTCCAATCTGTGTAGTGAGACCCTGTTGACCCTGTCCTAAATACATTAAAAAAATAAAATATGACTGTAGAGTAAGAGTCTGATTTGTTTTAAGTTGATTGCCACCAAATTCAATATACAAATGTATTTCCCAGAAAAAGATCACCTCCTGGAATGAGTGCACGGGCCAGTGGTGCTCCCTGGAGCCATCGGTGCCAAAGTCCAAATTCTGTACTATGGCTAAAAATTAGAATGGTGTTGGCACTCTGATAGGCAAACCTAGACACTGCCTTAATTTTCTTTTTGATCACAAGTATATAATAAACCAGTAGGAAAAATTAGGAGACCAACTTTGAGTTATCTACCATTAATTATAAAAGAAATTTTGAGTGAAGAGAGAAATGTGTAACAAAGTTATAATTCGAAATTCTTATAATTCATGGAACTTAGGTCATGGGTCTTGTAGCGTACTTGCTGCTTGGGTTTGTAGATGAGCAAGTTCCATCACTCTTCAGCTGAGATGCGTTGGGGGGCCTGGGGGAATTTTGGGTTCTGCAAGCATTTATAATTAGACAACACCATTTGGGAAAAGATCATTTTCTTAGCCGTACTGCCAAGTGGTTTTTTTTTTTTTTGCTTGGTTTTCAAAGCATAAAAATTTGAAGAAAAACTTGATCCATATGTTTGATTAACTTAAATGTGAAGTGCTGGATGACTGCTTGGGGGAGCTTCATTCCCTGAGTCCCGCTGGCTGTGCTCGGCCACAGTCTGAGTGTCTGCCGCTCCTGCTTCCCGAGGTGACAAGACTCAAGACTGCGACATCACCTCTCTCCTGGTCCTGAGCTGTCCCTCGGCTGCATGGGCCAGGTCCCTGAGGTAGCTCATTCTCCTAGCGCCTTACTGCCCCAGGCAGCTGAGTGACAGTGAGAACGCGGGGGGCAAGGGCAGCAGAGTGTCTGTCGGGAGGCAGGGCTGGAGCTGTGCCTGCTCCAAGCCTCCTTGCCATACAGTCCAGCCACCCAAGTGGGCTGGGAGGCTGCTTGAATCTGCAGAGCCTCGTGAGCCAGAGCACGGACCTGGGCCCTGCCAGCTTATAGACGGCACTTGTACTGCTTAGGATTCTCCAGAGGAGCAGAATCAATCAAAAGCATGTGCGTAGTTATGCAAGGGAATTTATTAGGTAGGCTTACAGGATTAGGGGCTGGAGCCTCCCACAACTGCCGTCTGAGCTAGAAACCCAGATGACCCGGCAGCCACCCACCCAAGGAGATGGAGGCGGCAGAGCAAGGGGTCCAGGGCGCAGCAGCAGCCCAAGCTTGAAGGCCAGAAGTCCACTGGGAAGTCACTGGTGTGAGAGGGTCTTGGGAAGCCTTAGTAAACCAGACACCAGGAGGCCCATGCCCAGGGGTGACAGCAGCAGAGGGCACACACAGTGAGGCCAGTGATCTCCGGAGCACACACTTTTTCCCTTCCCTTTCTAGTCCACCCAGGCTGAGTTTATTGGCTGGCTCCCTCCCTTCCGCCAGCTCAGGGAAGTCTCCTGCTCTCACTTCATTGGCTTCCCTGTCAGCCATCCACAGACACACATAGAAATGTACTTTACTGATCTGTCAGGCAGTCCCTAAAGTGCCCAACCCACTCAATGTGACACAGCATGTACAGTGGTCATACTGCAGCCACCAAGGGAGCCATGGAAGCTGCAGGTGGAAAGGAAGACAGTGCGTGAGGTGCCGCATGTCATATGAGGGTGTAAAACAGCAGGGGGACAGAGATGGCAGGGATGGCATCTGCTAAGGCTCTGGGCAAGACAGGTCTTCTTCCTGTGGAGTGGAAGCATCAGTGAGAAAGAGGAAGGAGGCCTTCAGCACAAAGGGAGCAATTGGGCTCAAGAGTAATGGAAGGGCTTGTTCCCAGCAAGGGGCTGGGTGCATAGGTGTTGGGGACAATGGCTTGAGTATTAGGAGTTGTGCAGGACGATGGCTTGAGTATGAAGCCTCCAGAATGAGCTACGTCCTGGGGCTCCGACCAGTGCTGCGTGAACAAGGGCTCCAGAGCGAGCGGGAAACACTGACAAATGTCAGAATTAAAACCAGGTTCATTCAGTGGACAAAGGACCAAGGGGAAAGCTGATGCTGAGAAGTGGTGACATCATTGAGAAGTGATGGGAGGGAGGAGACAGATTAGAAACAGCTCACATTTTTGTTATAATTTTGACACACGATGAACAAATACTCTACACGGAATTGGAACAGTGGGGATGAGTTGATAGCGTATGCTTTTAATCTTTAATAAGATGTTCTGAGGTCATGGCAAGAACTCCTGTTTCAGAGTGTTTTCATGATAAAAGCTATTAGTGAAAAAGAAGGAAAAGGACAAGAAAGTGATTTTGATTTGAAGTGCCTCTGTAGTTCCCAAAAGGTTGATCTGGAAATGCCTGAAGCTCTACTCACGGGCTCATCTTTAGTTTTTGTGTGCAGAGCCATCTGACAGTTGGGACAAATTGGACTTTTGATTTAAAAAAAAAGATCAAGCCCATGCTGTACTTTCGTAGGAATGTGGGCCGTGATTAGAAGAAAACCTTTTTAGTAAAATTAACTGTCCATTTAAATTTTCATCACCAGAGATCCAAATCATTCTTTGTGCAAGAAAATAAGAACAGTATAGTGCATTCCCCAGGATTTGGAGAGAAAAGAAAGAGCTCGGAGGAAAGCTTGGTATAAGTTCTGAGGCCCAGAGGACGACAATGACTCCGCACAGCAGGAATGTCACAGGCCTGCCTGGGCCCTGCCTGCCTGGCGCCAGGCGCGACTGTTTATGCCAGGCTGAGGAAGTCACTTGAACTCATGTCCTTTGCCTGAACGTTTCGTACGAGGCTTGCACAAATCCTTTCCCTGAAAACGGCATCCCAGACGCAGAGACGGTCCTGTTTTCACAAGAATTCTGATGTGCCGGATGCCTCTCTCTCCTCAGATGAGAGCCTCTCTGCTTTCCTTTCCTCTGTGCTTTGCCCTTGAGAAGCTCTTTGACTTCTTAGCCACTCTGGTTTTTAAGCCAGCTTGCATTTCCCTTTTAGGTAAGCAATTTTTCTCTGTCATCAGTAAGTTAGAAGACTAAGAAACTAAGTAAATAAAATGAAAAGGATACAATTTATTTAACTTCGTTCACTTCTTCCTCATATCTTTCCTGGGTGAAATTTAAACATCTCCCTAAGGCAATATATTTGTGACATTTGGTAGAAGAAATATCTTAGGGTGATGTAAAAAATTAGTAAAAATGATGATGAAGGGGTATATTGGAGTTCAGCAAAATGTAGAACTTTTGCTCTTCAAGTGATAGCCTTAAAATAGCAAGAAAGTAGGATGCCCTGCAAGGTCCTAAGTTGGCTGGGAAGAGACCCACACTAACGGCTGGACCGTGGGCCACACAAGTAGCTGACCCGTGGACCACATGGCACCTGGCACTGATGTTCCCATGGCTCTTGTGCATGGAAGGATGTAACCATGGTCATTAATTCTCAGAAATATGTAAATTAGCTCTGAAATGAACCTTCCCCAGGTATAAGACAAAAGAGTCTGAAAAGAACTGGTAAACATGGCAGTGGGAACCTTCAGCCACTGCTGGGGAAGCCAAAGTCATTTAACTCAATGACATTCCTCATCAATGTTTACTGAATTCAAATGCATGGCTAGTATCTGCTCCACAGTGTCACTCCTGGGTGAGGCCATGAGACAGAAATAGAAGGTCCGTGAAGAGTTACAACACTCTTCATACTGGCTTTGTTGCCATGGACCCAAGTTAATCACTGTGCAGGGAACCATAACAAAGAGAAGCGTCAGGCCACAGGCTTGCATGGGATGAACGGCATGATGCAGCATCATAGCCGAGCAGCACAGGGGTGGGCTCTGTGGCTCTGGACACAAGTGTGCAGTCAGCCAGACTTGAGGCTTCCCCCACTGGCTCCATCACGCTCATGCCCGGAAGTTGGTGGGACAGAAAGAAGAAAGCAGAAAACACATGCAGTAGCATGACCCTGCAGTCGAGTGCAGGGAGCAGTGACAGCAGAGGAGATAGTTACGGACTCTGTGGACCTTCCGGTCCTGCCTGTGATCACACTAGGAGAGGAAACGCCTGTCAGAGGGAGGTGTGCATTTGGATTTGGTGCCGTCATAATGGTCAGTAAGCATCAGCGGAGTGGACACAGCTTTTGCACGTGCTCACAGCATGTCAGGTGATGAAATGGCAAGAGCTTCCTGTGTTTCTCATTTAATCCCCATAAACACTGGGCTTTTTCTTGAGCCCCAGGGCTCCCACCTGTGACAGATGGGTAGCAATAACATTTATCCCATGTGCTACCAAAGTATCCTCCTCCATTTCTTCTTGAGGGTAACTTCCTGCCCACCTTTTAGCCACCTCTTTTTTTTTTCTTCTGGACCACTGTTCACTGCCATACTTATTTCTAAGCGCTCTTTACTTAAGAGGAGCGTTAGCCCTCTATCCCACAGAGGTTGCAAGCCAATTGGACTATCTCTTCTTTAACACCTCATAAATCTGGTACTTCCTTCACTCACACCGTAAAGGCCCCTTGGCAGTGTTCCCTGGAGACCTCCTCACTGCCAAACCAAGAGTTATTTTCAGTCTTTAAGATACCCCTGTGCTTGGGCTGCACTTACTGTTCCATTTGTTTTAAAATAGTCTCCTGCTTTGTCTGGTAGTGCAACACCCTTCTCCTGTTTTTTCCTATTGTTCCTAAGTCTCTTCCCCAGTGCCACTAAGTGTTTCAGCTTGAACATCTGTTATGGCGTGTGTCTAGTGGTCTCTCCAAGGTCTAATGCAGTCATAGGAGGGGTTTTCCAGAGGTGGCTGAATCTAGAAAGTGTAATGCTGGGATTAAGAGTGAGCAGCTGCTAAATTAGTCCACTACTCGGTTTGGCATAGATTCTGGGTAGGATGAAGGCGTTCCACGCTTGGGGGCAGGTACCCTGGATATGACCTAAGGGGCAGCAAGAAGGCTGATGCTGTCCCCTGTTTGCTGCCTTTTGCCCGCCACAAGCTGTTTCTTTAAGTACCGTGAAGCCCTGCTCTGAGGCCAGCCAACGGTGGACCGAACCTTCTGCAGGGATAAGCCAAATGATCCCAGGTGTTGTCTCAGAAGCAAGAAAGTAACTAACACAACATCCTTTCTAAGGTTGTCAAAATCATAAGAACGACATCTTGTGGTTCAGAGGGTCCCAGAAATGGATATAGCAGTTTCCTGGGAGCCAGGGCCCTGGCATCTGAGAGAAAAGAAGGCAGTCACTGGGAAGGGTCAGAGAAATGAGAGAAATAAATAGCCTGTTGATTCAAAACCCCACTGGCCAGGTAAAGATGCCCAGGAGGACAATGACATTCTGGAGTGTGACAAGGCCATGGCTTCCTAATATGCGTGGAACATGGCCCAGGCCGTGGGGCCTACAGGCCTGTGAAATGCGGAGCTCCAGGAACGAACCTACCCTCTCCTCAGGCTGCAGCCTTGGGTCCCTGGCCATGGTCCGGCTCTGATCTCCATCTACGCTACACATTCAGGTGTTCAAGGTTCTGTTCCTTACAGTCTGATCTGACTGTGTTCACATCTCACAGCATAGAGAAGTGTACATGGATTTTATAGGACAATATGAAAGATGTGTAAGACCATGTTGTCAGTTTATAGCTATTTTTATAGTTTACTACTGTTACCATAAAATTTTAAAAATGGGATAGATTGCCAGCTAATTGTTGGTCTGCCATCTCTTCCTAGTAAATTAAAAAACAAAAATTAGAGGAGCTGGCCTTGATCCCAGAGAAGCTGCTGAGTGGTGAACTGCCCCCGGTGTCCTGCTTGGGAAGGACTTCATTCAAGGAAAAGAAGCATTTTCTAGCCTAGTCAGGGGCTCATCACTACCCTCTTCCTCTTGTACACCCCAGAAGCTTCGGCTCGGCCTTCTTGGCTTGGGGTGTGAAGAGAAATGAGACCGACGGACTGTGGGTAGAAGCAGTGTTCACCAATTCCTGTCCTCAAGGCGAAGTCCCACATGCATGCTCTACCTCTTCTCTCTCGTAGAGGACTCAGAAGTGGTGGGGGCTGGGAAGGGAAGACCAGGACTCCTTGGATTCCACTGGAAGCAGAACGGGCCCATCCAGAAGTCAGTACGTGTTATCCTCTGAGTAAGTCTGCCAGGTCCTGATCGAATGAACTTTGATGTGAAGCCTAAATAAAGCAATAAAATGTACAATATCTTACTAAACCAGTAAATCATGCAATGTAGAATGGGAAGATATAGTTGCTCATTTTATCACCTAGCAACTAACCCTGATACATAGATTCCTCCTTACTTTTTAATATATGGCATGGCCTCCAAAGTCTCATGTGGTTATAAGCGGGGCTTTTCAGAGGTCGCTGTGAACAGAGAGTGGGGCTGTGGATTAAGGATATGGGACTATAGATTAAAGATATGATAATCTGATTAGCCCATCAACTGGTTTAGCATTGTTCTGGGTGTGGTAATGGGAAGCCCACTCTGGGTGTGGGTGACACAACCTACGAAGCTTGTGGCTTGGATGGGACGAGGGAGGCTTGCCTCTTGCTCTGCTGCTCCAGGCCTTCTGCTTGCTGCACCATGGACTATTTCTCCACTCACACCCCTCTGCACAACACTCTATCTGGACCCAGCTGACTATGGACTGAGGCCTTTACAAACTGAGCTGAAATCCTTTCTCCTCTAACTTCTGAGTGTTGGTAATTCATCTTAGCAACAAGAAAAATAATTAAGACAGTATAAGATTAATGAAATAATATCAAAGGAACTCAAAGTATATTTTATTTGATAACATTATATTACTATTGTACATTTCAGCCATGACATATTCCATTTGTACATACATGTAGAAACATACAAACATACATATGTATGATGGCAATATGAAACACACAAATCTCAAGAATAATCTTTGCACTTAAAATTATGCTGTTAGTTTTCCCCAAAATTAAAGATTATATAATAGGGCCATGACAGTCTTCAGAATTTATTTGAGTGTTCATATAAAAATGTGAAAATTTAGAAGGTTGAAGAATGAAGCAAATAGTATAACCCAGAAGACATTTAAGAACAAACTCAGTTATAAAACCACCCACACAATGCTCTTTCTTAGTGAGCTTTGCCTTTGCCACATTTACTCACCACTTCCAAATAAAGGTTGAGCTAGGGAGATAGCTCAGTAGAATAAGCGCCTGCCTGGCAAGGATAAGGCTCTGAGTTCAATCCCCAGTACCACCAAAAAAGAAGGAAACTTTAGGGCTGGGGAGATGGCTCAGTAGAATAAGTGCTTGCCTGGCAAGCACAAGATTCTGAGTTCAATACCCCGGTCGGCCAAAAAAACCCCCACCAAAACCAAAACCAAAAAACCCCCCTCCAAAACAAAACAGAACAAAAAAACCAAAACAACAACAACAAAACAAATAAAGGTTGAATGATGGTGAAGTGGAGCCACAGCCTTATGTTGCAGGAATATGTTCCATGATGTTCTGAAGGCAGTGTTGAAGAACTATCATAGCCAAAGACAAATACCAACAAATAAGAGTGAGTTTTGTTGTTGCATTTAGTGTTTTTTTCTCTATCTCTAAAAACAAAAGAAGGAATGAGCTTGGTGATCATTAACTAAAAATCATACAAGGTAAGAACAAAACCACCAGGGATGAAAACGTACGGAGCTACTAAAGAAACACTTGATCCAGCAATGACTGTGAAGCACCACGTGCTGTACAGAGATGCACTCCATCCAGCTACAGTCCATCATGGTCAGAAGTTATTCTTTTTTCTTTTTTAATTTTATGTATTTGGTACAGGGTCTCACTATGCAGCTCGGACTCACAGTGGTCCTCCTGTTTTCGCCTCCCCAGTACTGGGATTACAGGCCTGTGCCCCCACGCTCAGTCTCAGGAGCTGGCTCAACATGCCCGGGGGTGGGGCCTGCACCGCTTGAGGTACCAGGGATTGAACCGAGGCCCTTGTGCTTGCCCGGAAGGTGCTTAGACAGCTGAGCTATCTCCACCGCCCTGGTCAGAAGTTATTCTATGTAGCACAAACTTATTGAAACATATTTTTAAATTAATTGAGACATATTTTAGGTTCATGAAACCATATCTCTTGTTCTACCTGTGGACTATCTTAGCCCATATTTTCTGTATCCCCAAAAGGAATGTGTATAGTGCCTCCTAGATGAGGTCTTCTGTAATGTTAAGTAGCTCAAGTTGGTTTCTCCTTTTGTTCAAATTTCATGTTTTTCTTTTTTTATATCTGATTTATCTTTCACTAAAAGAATAGTATTACAATTTTTATTTTTAGGAAAATTTCTAAATATTGCTTTACCTCAATTAGCTTTGTTTTATTCTATTTCAAGCCTTATTATCAAGTCCTCTTGATAAATTAATTTTATCATTTTGAGATGCTTCTTTTTATTTCCAATAATATTTATTGTCTTAAATTAGCATTGTTTAACAAATACTTGTTTAATTGTAACATGAATGGATATGTTTTTCTGTTTTCTTACATTAAATAATTTGTCATGTATGTGAAATTATGTTATCATCTGTTAGAAGCAATTATTTGGTTTGTGCTTAAAATATTCCATGATCTTGTTTTTATTGGAGTGGTTAGTATCTTACATTTAACCTAATTACTGATACAGTTAATCCTTTTATGCATAGTGTTTTGGTTTTTAGAATGGCACTTAATAATGGAACATTATCGGGGCCGGGGAGATGGCTCAGTGGAATAAGCGCTTCCCTGGCAAGCGCAAGGGCCTG
>NDGM011205973.1:0-13282 GCA_002564305.1 Octomys mimax | reverse complement strand
AGATGGCTCAGTGGAATAAGCGCTTCCCTGGCAAGCGCAAGGGCCTGAGTTCAATCCATGGTTTGGAAAAAAAAAAAAAAAAAAAAAAAGAACATTATAAATTTTCTTCTCCTTTAAATACTTAACCTGTATTAATTTCTTATGAAAACTTTAAAAGTTGCAACCTTTGCATAAATGAATTAAGTAGGAGTCTGACAAATTATTTGTTTTATATCGTTTTTCCTGCTTTTTAAAATTTATAGCATATTGAAGTGTTCCGTTTGCTTCTCTTCCTCTTTAGTATTTTAGCAGCTGGCCTACAGATTTTAATATGGATTTTTAATATTTCACAGTCTAAAGTTAACATTGTAATACTTGCATAATATGTAATAACCTTACGCAGAACAATTCTACTTAATTCTATCCTACATATACATTTTCATATAATTTAATTCTATATAATAGTTAAAGTCTCAACTTTACTATCACAAATGCCCCATACTTGCATTGATTTTTATTTAATAATTATTATTTAAAATTACACACAATTATAATTATCCTAAAATAATCTTAACTGTTCTAAAATAATGAACAAACAAATAGCAAATGAAAGTAAGAGGCTTCTGGAGTGGTAAGAAGTAGGGGTGGAGCAGAGGCCAGGTCCCAAGGCTCCTAGAGATGTGTAGATTCACATCTTTGAAAAATCGGAGGCGCGTCCTGGCTGTAGTCTCAGTGGCCTGACTAGTACTTCACTGGCCGTGACAGTCACCAAGCAAGGTGACTGCTGGCCCAGCTCAGGCAGCCGGGTGCTTGTCACAAGCAGGCCGTCTGTCAGGTTGCTTAGACAGCGAGGTTCATAAGGGAAAGAGTAGCTCAGAACCACCCGGAATACGGTTGCCTCAAACACAGACACAAGGAAGCAAAACGATGAATGCCCACCGCTGGAGTGAGTGCAGGTCATGCTGGCATCCCGTCCTAGTCCCACACTTCTAGTTGTTATAATTCCTGTTTTAAGAAGAAGCAGTTCTTGGACTCCAGGATTCAACCACGTTGGACATTTCTATTGAACTCCCTGCCTGAGAGAGTTGAACCACCTCGGCTGCCCACGGCAGAGCACCATGGGGTGGATGGTAATGGATGCTGGATCATTTCATTTATTTCAAAAATCTTCACAGAACTTTATTTTTATTCTAGCAGCTAGGAGTTCAAGCTCAAGATTCCAGCATGTGCAGGTTGCAAAAGAGCATTTTCTATTTTATGTCTTCACATGGAGGAAAAGCTGAAGGCTCTCTCTGGGGTCTCTTTTATAAGGGCACTAGTTCCATTGGAGAGGGCAACACTCTAATAACCGCATCCTATCTGAGGTATTCCTCAAAGGCCCCACCTCCTCACACTACCACCCTGGAAGGTAAGTCTCCAACATACACACCTGAGGGGGCTACAAACATTTAGTCCATAGCATTCTGCTTCATGCCGATGTGGTTATGGGAAGGTGAACAACTTGAAAAATTTCATGGATGAGGTGAAAATGAATGTAACGATTTCAAGGAGTTTGAAGGCAGAAGACTGCCGTCATGTCTCTGCATGCTGTTCTGGCCACTGGTGTGAATCAGCTTGATCTCTGACTTGGAGAAGGTTTTAGTGCAATTGCCTGGGAAGGATGTCACACCCATGCAGCTCAGGTTCTGGCTGTTCTTTTTTCCATGGCTTGACCTGTGATGGTGACCTATCAGCGCCTCCCAGGGGCCCGGGGACTTGGCCTCCCTTCCACTCCCTACTTCATCCTGCTCTGGGAGCTTCTTACATTCTCTAGCTCATTTAATATTTGTATTTGTTTCTTGTTTTAGGACATTTATGATTACTTTGGGATCATAATTTTATGTAATTTTAGAGTATAATTGTGAAACAAAATCAAATAATACCACTGTATATTAAATATCTGGTCTCATATAAATTAAAAGTTTCTGTTCCAATTGTATATATATGATCTATATAATAAACTTTTCAGAAACTAGAAACCAGTGCACTGATTGTTCTCACTTTATATGAATCTTCTTTCTTAAGGAATATATTTTAAATTTTGGTTATATAGAGACTGATGTATTAAACCAAACTTTCCTTCACATTTGAAAATTTTCCTTAAGAGAAATGAAATAGTTCTTCAAATTTCTATATCTTTTTCTATATATAATATCTATCCACTCTCCTTATATGAGAGTTTGTTTAGATATCTCAACACTATGATATAATTGATAGGCAAAGGTATTAACTATGAAGCATCAACTTTATTTTTGAAATAATATCAAATCATCATTTTTGGGGTGTCTGAGGTCATTTTTTTCTTCTTCCCTATTTTGGAAATTAAAAAAAAAAAAGAAATGTGGGTGCTGCCGAGTTGGAGAAGATACTAGTTTCTGGAAAGCTCTGGGTGCATTGTGAGGCCAGCAAGGGTGGCCATGGAGGGCTCAGAGGGCTTGGGGACAGTGTGAACATCCTGCAAGTTCTTAGGGCGTCACTGGTTGTTCCTGGGGCAGGGGACGAGGGAGTACTACTCTTAGAAAAATGGTGACGATCTCTGTGGCCGTTCTAATGGAAAAAGTTTAGATATTGAAGAATTTGTGAGTATGTAACCAACAAAGATGACGGGTTGTCATGTAGGAAGGGAACAAGGAAAGGGACCACGGGGGTGGGGTGAACAAATGACTTCACTATGATCACAGACGTAGTGGCTTCCACAGTGGAATTTCCAAAGTACTTTCAAATGCAGAGTTTGTTTTACTCAGTATATTACATTCATTGGCATATCACTGATTGTGACTGATTGTACAAAAAACCATTATTAAGCCGCAGAGACAGCTGCACTTCGAGCTCGCGTCCTCTTGGCTGCTGTTCAGCTGTCGTTTGCCAAGTGGGCTCTAGCTCGGCACCGTGTCGCGGACCTGGCTACGCTGTGTGCTGCACGGTGCTCTGGGCGCAGTCCGGGCTCAGACCCTCCCTGTTGTTTCTTTTCTCCATGGCGAATGCAGGAAATTATGACCATATCTTTTTTTTCCAGGAGCCTTCATTTATTTATCTTTTCACTTTGCTTAATCCGATTCGTTCCATTAGCTCATTTTGGAGATTGAAAAGTGATTTGGTCCAAGAAGCTGCCACTCAGCAGAATGTCCAAATACACTCTCTGGACGGCAGGAGTGACTGAGCCATACACCCCACCTAGCACAGATGGCCATCACAGACACGGGCCAACGAAGCCACCCAACGGTGCGCTTGCGTTACTTAGTATCTTAGATTCCGCAGATTCAAATAATTCTAGGGTTCTCCCATTGCACAATGAGGCCTGTCTCCTGTTGCTTTTGTAGTTTTGCAAGATTTTCACGCAGTTCTATTTTTTTAGTACCAGAAATCAAACTCAGAACCCTGTGCTTGCCAGGCAGGCACTGTGCTGCTGAGCTGCATCCCCAGCCCTCTCGTATAATTTTATTAAATCTGCAAATTCATGTTCGTTCTTTTGGCTGCACTCAGCAGCTTGTTTCTAGGCCAAGACCATGCCAACTCTTCCTGCTGTTTGGACCTCACAGTACCAGCACCCTGCTTCATGGCCCCAGGGCATGCCGAGACACTTGGCCTGTCACTGGGAACAGCGGGGTGAATATGCAGCGGGCTCGCTGTCCACTAGGATGGCTGACACTGGGCTCTGAGCCTCCACTCCGAAGGAACTGTTCTCATCTTGTTCAGACATTGCGTGGCAGCACGTGCGAGGCATTGGGCCTTTTGCATTTTATTTTTTTTTCTTTTATAGACTCTGATGACATAAATTTCTCAAATTAAATCTTAGTAATTCTGGTCCATTCCCATGAGTTTATCTGGTCAGTGCACATATCGGCTCAGAAGGCCTGAAGCTTGTGCCTTCTCTTTTCCTTGAGGCAAATGAGTCAAGAGGGCAGATGCTTTCTTTGGAGACCGAGTGAGGCTACTAAGTAGATCTGGGCCCTCAGATGCACAGTAGGGGAAGAAGAGCTGAAAACTCCTTTTACGGTAACTGAGTCCTGGCTGTAGGACCTAACACAGCTCAGGCAACTGGTTCATCTCTGTTTCTGCCACATCCAGCGCAGTTCTCGAAATTCGTGGTGTAAAGGATGGTGGAGGATGGAGAAATAAAGACAAAACTCAGGAAACAGAAAGCGAGGACAGGTGGAGCCCTCTTTGCAGATGGGAGAAAAGGGACTGCTCAACCACCACGGTGCACTTATTTATATATTCAGCAGGTTGATGTCACCTGTCATCCTCCTGCCTGGCCACCTGTTGCTTGGATTACCTCAGGCTCCCTGTGTTCTCAGAGCTGGAGCATCTTGTTTACAGGGTTTACCTTGGGTGCTCCACATGTGTGATCAATCTCCAGCTTCCGGTGTTCCCCTTGTTGTAATGCAAAACTCCATCACAAATTGTCTTACTTGAAACAAAGACTAAACAGCTTTATTCACTTGAAAAGCATCTGGAGTACCAGTCTTGGAAGCTGGCTTGGAAACCTTCTGTCTTCCTTCTGCAGCTCTGATTTCTGAGCCTTCTCTTTGTTGGGCTAGTTGTCCATTGCTGGGAGCAAACATGCACCCCAGGAGTTGGGCCTCACATTTCTAGTGGGTAGTGACCTGGTTTCTCACACCCATGATGGTCCAAAGGAAGATCCCGGACTGAGCATTGTCAACCTTATTCAAACATATGTCCGTGCTGGGCTCAGTTCAGCCAGGGGTAGACCATGTCCCTGCCTTGGTGGTAAGGGAGGGAAGACATTGGCCCCTAACCCCATGGTCTGAAAGCAGATGAGTGGTCACCGACCACAGCAGAAGCAAGTGCTGTGCGAGAGGGGGGCGGTGGAGGCAGGGGGCTAGCCACGGTCTCCACCCCAGTTCCTCATGGGCTTCTCCACTCTGGAACCCGGTCCCGGGCTTGCCTGGGGTGGGCTCTGGGGAACTGAGGTCCCAACAGGAGGGGAGCGGGTGACAAAGAGTGTCTGCACATGCCTGTCTTCTGCCCCAGATGGCTTTCTGAACAGATGTGGGTATCAGTGCTGTGCCTGAGGGGGTTCCAGAGGAACCTGCGAGGAAGTTGTGACTGCGGATAATAGTGGAGAACGTTGGTGAAGGCTGTTTTCGATTTTTCCTTCATTTTGAAAAACTTTTTTAGTGTTTCTTTTCTTTTTTTTTAAATGTCATTTAGTCTTATGCTATTTTGACATTTGGAATGATATTTATTATGATGCTCTTCAAAGGTGAGAACTGTATTGTATCTAAGCTGGTTGTGTCCAATTAAAATAGGCACCCTTGGTCCTCTGGCCCATCACATGGTTGTGAGGAGACCACTGAGACCACATCGCTCATAAGCTAGAGACCAGGCAGGATTGGACTGGTGGTCAGTGTGGACGGCATTCCTGGGCTTGGAGGGGTGGGGTGACGGGCAAGCAAGAATCTGATCTCTAGGCACACTTGTGAGTTGGTGCACACTACTCATGAATTCATTCACTTATACTTGAGCAACTTGCAAGTGTTAGGCATCGTTGGAGGAGCTGGAGATATTAAAAAGCTTGTAAAAAGGAAAGCATGGAAGAAATATGTAATAAGTAGGTTGACAGTTTTTAGTTATGCTTTCTAGTTTAGACTATGAATGGCTTTTCCTATGAATTTTAACCTGTTAATGTATTGTGGCTAGAAGATAAAATAAAAAAATTAAAAAAGACTATTAGCTGATCATCAGTCTCTTCCAGGACTCTAGCCATTTCAAGGAAAACACGCTTTTGAAAAGAAGTATTCGGAAGTATCTTACAGAGGCTCCGGACAGAAATCCTACAGGCTCTCAGACCAGGATGGGGGATCTGGAATCCAGGGCCAGAGCGAGGCCACCTTCCGCTTCCCCCACCCACGCGTGTCTCACGGCCACTGCACATGAAGCTGAGGGACCCCCGCTTCCTCACGCCTTCCAGCCTGAGGGAGGTGATGTCATGGAGTTTCGACTCTTAGTCTTTCCACATGACCTGCTGGGGTCTGGGCCCTGTTAGCCAGGTTCTGATTCCCTTTCAGCTCGGCCCTTCTCCATGTTCATCTGGGCTCTGGTACCCTTCACTTGGGGTCTGGTTCCTCCTTGCCTGGAGCCTGGGCTCATTTTAGCTGTGCATGTTTTAGGGAGTCATGCCAGGGACCTCTGCCCGTCCTTAGGGCTGAATGCTTCCTGTGAACTCCCAAGTTTGCATTTGAGCCAAGCCTGAAGGCCAAGTATTCGGTCTGGTCTCCCAGAGAGGAACTGGCATCATGTGACCAGGCCATTGTGAAGTGACCCTGGCTAAACCAGGGCCCGAAGAAATGGCTGTTCTGAGGAGTTTGGTGTATTTGTAAAAATCACATCAAGAAGTGGCACAAGTGGTTAGCATGAGCAGACACTTCTGGGCAGACAGTGCTGCTAGTGCTGTAAGTACAGCCGGTCCCTTGTCCTGGGAGGAGGAAAGACAGGAAGAGGAGGGTTGGTCAGTGAGTTGCACTTGTAAGGAGCCACGCTTGTAGTGATCTGCACCTATGGCGATCCACACGATCTACACCTGCTTTTATGGTGTTGAAGGATTATGACACTGTAGTTCAGAACGTCTCAGGCCAGCTCAGCTCATCTACAAGGCCACTCTACCATGACCTTGGATGTTGGGCAGACAACAGCCTATGTCAGCTGGGCAATCGCTACCTGGCGGTGTTGGCATCTGCATCCTCCTGTGCCACTTGGGTCCCATGGCTCTGACCCCAGCTCCCTTTCCTCTCCCCTTCTCATCTCTCTCCTCCTTTCTCCTGATGTTGGCAGCCATAAACGCAGGTCTGATACTGCAGCATCTTATCCGACTCTTCTCTATAGAACTCGCTTTCCCACATGCCGGTGTGGATACCTCCCAAGGAGAGTGTGGTCCCCAGAGCCACTGTGGTGAGGGCCACCATCAGAGCGTTTTAGGCCAGGTATGACCTGCCCTCTCGTAGATCCACCAGTGCAGCGGGAAAGGGGATGCAGCCAACATGGTCGCCCTTCCACCTCCACACCCTGCTAGAAGGAGCTCCTTACGAGTGAGGCAGTTACTTAATAGAGGTCCCTTGGAAAGTGAACTTCAATTATTTTAAACCAGATGACATCAAAACCAGGCAACCAAGGACATCAAATGACTCATAAGAAGAGACAGTTGTAGACTGGATGCAGGGGGCATGGATTATGCGCTTTATAAAAAGTTAATTTGCTCTTCTGAATTATTTACCATGAAATATTTTATGAGTGAAACCCGTAAGTGTTTTTCAAACACTGATTAGTGCTTTCCGCTTAAGATTGCATCTGGATGATATTTCTAAATTACTTCACGGATCCTGTCTAGAATTCTTGGTTGTCTGTATAATTCTTTTTTTCCACCCAAATACGGCATTTTTACTTTCTAGAATACAGCTCAAATTAATGTCTGATCCTTAAAATAACATTCACATCCTTTGAAGCAAAAAGGAAGTATGTAGCTCTTGAAGTGCGTTCAGGAGGCTTCTGGGCTGGATTACCTCAGGCCACTGGAGGGCGCAGAAAGCTCTTCTGTGAACTTGGCACTTGCATACCAGGCTCTCCCGGAATCTGACTCCCTGGCGGTGGGGAAGACTCTGCTCTGCTCTGCTGCTTTTGCTGTGTTTATCCTGCTAGAGAGGAGGTTGGAGGGCCCCTAAGCATCATCTCAGTTGATAGAACAACTAGGTGAGAAGATGAGCGCCCCCCGCCCCCAGTCACCCCGATGCTGCCCTGCTCCAGGGGCTCCAGCTGTGCCTGGCCACATTGGGCACGGGCTGACAGCTACAGGCCTGCCTGCGTGGAAACTGGTTCTCCTTTGTGCATGGGCCTAGGCCCGAGGGGTTTCCCTGTGGGGTCAGAGAGGAGCCGGCAGCCCTGAGGCTCCTGTCTGTATGAGGGTCTCCTCTGCCCAGAGACCCTGCCCTGAGCTGCCAGGTGGGACACTGGGGCTTGGCAAGGGCCCAGGGCTGACGCTGGTCTTGGGGGCCCGGATTCTCCAGGTTCGTGCAAAGCCTCAGGTTTTGGCCACTGCAAACTCCTTCCTTCCTTGCCAGCTCAGTGAGGCAGTTGGGAAAGAGACTGCATCTATCTTAAAGCTTCAGCCACTATTTTAAGTGTTTTCAGTAAAAAGGAGGTTCAGACAGTCTCCTGGAGGGCAGAAGTGAAAGGTGCCTTTGGAGTACGGGGAGAGAAAGGCTGGCAAGTGCTTGTGCAGTGTGGACCATGCCGCTTCCAATAGCGGAGAGAGGCAGACCTGGGGAGGGAGACACAGTGTGCATCAGCTGACTGTGGCCACGCACTAAATGTGACACAGTGACCTGTGTCCCCAGCATACAGCGTGACCCTCACTCCGGATCGTGATGGTGGGCACCAAGGTGCAGGAAGGGGTGCATCTGCCCAGCATACCCCTGGGGGTCCGCCTTTCCCAGGCATTTCCTTTTCTATGTGCAGTGATCACAAGTGTGGGTGTCACGTGGTTCCCGGGGACCATCAGCCAAAGCAGCAGGCTCAGAGCACAGGGCGCCTTCACTGCCACAGATGCCATGAGTGGCCACAAGGCTGTGTGGGCCCATGTGGGGTGAGCACACTGTCTGGGATGGTCACCTGGGACATCCACCCAGGTGCCCTTTCTTCTGGGTTCTTCATGAGCTTAGCCCAGCAACTCCTTTTCTTTTCTTTTGCGTCACAAAACTGAATGGGTAAAGTGCCACCTCGAAGACTCATGGGCATTATTAAGGGTGCATCATCCTGAGGACTTTTGAGAAGTATACTTACGTTAGAATAATAATGTAAAGTCCCTAGAGTTGCAAGTGACAGGAGACTGTGTCTCCCTTTCCACTCCTCTCTGCTCCTTTGAAACAGGGCAGATTAATTTTTGATTAACTCTGCCGATCTCTCCCTGCTACTGCAAGGCCCTAATTCCCACCACCTGAGTGGAGAGTGAAGCCTTGACCTGGAAAAGAAGCCCACCTGGTGGTGAGGGCCAGTCAGGCGGGACCTGGGCCAGCAGCACTGCACCAGCACATGGCTGCGCTGCCTGGCAGGGACAGTGTGACATGCTGGGGCTGGTGGACGATGGTGCAAGATGGCACAAGCAGGACCCAGAACACAGCATGATTTGAAATGCGGCGCCTTCAGAGGACAAAAAATGCACAAGAGTGAGTGCAGGCCCAGTGCTCTAACGCTAGGGTACGCTGGGGGAACAGAAGGGCTTTGTACAGCCCCCATCCTCAGCTTGGGAATGCCACCCCCGTAACAGAAGCTAGGGGAGTAGAGGGTACAGCGCCTCTCATGCACAGGTAAATGGTCTTCAGTAAACAGCGCGGCCAGAGTGAACCTCTGGAGGCACCTATGGGACCCAACCTGGGACTGTCCCCTCCCCTTGACGCTCTGGACCCTGCTGGGGCGGTGCTAGCCCTGGATGAGAATCTGCACCCGGATTCCTCACTCTGGTGTGATGTGTGCAGGGCAACGGACTGATACGAGTGGAGCATTTTACAATGAGCTCAATAAAGTTGACAAATTTCTTGAGTTACAGATGTAAGCACGTATAATCTGTGTTAGCTCTCTAATCCATCTTCCAGAAAACATTTTTGACTTGGGATGGCTGGAACATATGAGGAGGCATCTGGAGTCACAGCGTGGGTTACCCTGAGACACTGGGTGGTCATTGTCTGCTCCATAAGGGACTCCGTGTGCATCATTTCCATCTTCTGAGGGATGCCAGGGGCTTCAGTGGAAAGCCTCACACGGATCCCCAGCACTGGCCTTTCGGGCATTGCGCAGGGCAGCTCACGACCCCCAGGACGCCCAGTGCCTCACATGCAGCGAGCCTTGTGTACCTGTCACAGCTCTCACCGCTTTCTCATCTCTAGCACTTACCATGCTTGCTGCAGTGTAACGGTGTGTAAACGGGTGTTGTGTAAGGAATCCAGTAATGACAAGGAAAACCCTACTTGTACATGTTGAGTACAGATGTGCTAAGTTTTATGAATGTTTCATTTCTTTTTATTTTATTAGTACATATTTGAAGGAAGGGAAGAGGAACTAAGAAAAAAGACGTACCTTACTCAGGAACACAATAACTTCAATTATTGTAAACACCATATGGCATAACATGGACTAAGATCAATAATATCAACAAGAATGAGAAATAGGATGGGGACTAGGACGTGGAGCAATGAAGGGGGAGGGAGAGTGGAAAGAAAGCAAGAAACGCACTGTAGTATGTACACGTTTTTTAATATTTTCAATCTGTGCTTGGTTGACTGTGCGGACCCAGGGGGGATTCTGCTTTGAAGCCAGGATGTGAATCCTCTTGGGAAGTGTTTTTCTCTTCCTCCCGTTATTGCAGGTGGGTGTGGGGTGCAGACCACCCGCTCTGCACCCCCGCCCTGGGCCTCTCACTAGCTTCACCCTGGCTCAAAGCAATATAAGCCTCCTTAAGAACACAGTCGTATGAATCTATGGTGAGTAATCAGGGGCTTCAGCTTCTAGCAGGTCAGAGATTGTCTGTGTCTTGTGAAGCTGTGGTGGATTTTATGTACAAGATTCCAACGCTGAGGTGTCTTCCAACCTCAGCCTTATCCTTTCTTTTGCAGCCAGCATTAGCTAAACTGTCGCTCAGCCTGGTTTTATCTTACCCCTGGTGTTTATTATGCAACAAGTAGCTGACCTCCTCCTGCCTCACAGCTTGTACTGACCTTCCACCCTCTCCACTCACCACCAGGACCTCCTCTGGAAGGAGGGTCCTGCCTCCCGCTTTCTGGGCTGAGCCACCCATGCACCAGAGGTAGCTCAGAGGTACAGCCCAGGGAGGGACAGGTGCTCCCCCAGCTCCCTGAGCTTCACACTTCCTCCACATCTGAGCCTATGGTGGAGGAGGCTTTGCGGCTCCACAGCCCTGTCTCTTGCTCCCAGGACAGGCTTTGTAGGTGCTGGTCACCTTCTCACCAGTCTGCAGTCCTGCCGCTGAGCTGAGATAGGCCAGGCCACACACTGTGGGTTGCCTGGGAGACAGAATGGAGAGAAGGGCAGGGGGCAAGGGGCCCACTTCTTGCACCAACTCGTGCTGCCGCAGCACTTGCTAGCCAACACTATGGGTCTCGCCAGGAGGCAGGGTTCCGGATTCCTCCATTCTCTGCTCCACACTGCCCTCTCTGAGAGGAGGCCACTGTGCACAGTCACACTTCAGGGATACAAAGGCATGCTCCCCACCTGGCAGCCCAAGTGTCCATGTGAGCTCTTGGGGTCCTGCACAGATGCACTTTTCTGTGTCCCTAGTGCAGGGGAAGTGTGTACCTCATACTCCAAGGGTGTGTGTGCATCTCAGCCTGGACTGTGGATACTTACTGATGCTTTGTGATGCAATCTATTGCCCTTTGTTTTCTTACTCTTGGAGCCTAAGGTGCTTTTGGTGTGGGTTCTGCATCCCTTTGCCAACTTCCTGCTTTTGCTTTTATTCTTTTCTTCTTTTTCTCTGACATTAAAAGACTCAGCCTGTCTTAAAGTCAGCCATTCTATAGGGTGCCCTAGCTCCCTTAGCGGGAGAGACGTGGGTGTTGAGCATGTTCATTATTGCTGGAGCATCAGCGCTGCTGAGCCACTCAGCTGACAGAACAAGGGGGCGCAGGGTGCCCACACATGTAGATAACCTTGTGTGTATGCCAATTAACCACCACAGCAGCCAGCTCCATGCAGCAATCTCTACATTCCTCTAGACACTGACTCCGTTTCCTCCCATATCTACATGAAGTGACCCACGAGCCCACCCTGCCATCTGGACCTGACCCAGGGTGGGGTTTACGGTGATGAGCTCACTGCTGCCTCGCGATGTCCAGCTGAATCGAGTCAGCGTGGTGTGGGATGCAGAAGGCCCACCACAGCGCTGTTGCCAGCAGCATAAAAGGAGGGCTGGAGGGGAAGGTGGTGAGCTGTTGGTTCTCCTTGGGAAGCTTGTCGTGCTGGCTTTGCTGATGTGAAGACAGCTACTCTCATCATCAGGGGGCTCGAGTTCTTGCTGTCACTGAGGGAGCTCTCTCCTCACCTTGAGCATCGCTTCCCAGCTCCAGTGCAGCTCCCTCAGCTGCTGGCACAGACCCTTCATCCCGCTAGTGCAGACTTTCCAGCTTCCACCACTGACCTCGGGCCTTCCTAGTGCAGATCCTTGATACAGACTCGCATGAGACATCGTCGTGGGCTCTCGGCCTCCAGCTGAGCCATGGAGGACACTGCCTGGGCTCTAGAGCTTCAGCTGGACTCATGCAGGACATTGCTGAGGGACTCAGGCCGGCAGCTGGATTCTTTGGGTCTCTAGTACGTGGACAGATCTCCTGCTCTCCTCTGCCTTTGACCTTTTGGGTCTGTACTGTGAAATAACCCCTTAAATTTCATGTCTGGGATTAAATCTGCTCCCTCTAAACCCTGACCGCAGCAGTGGGCCCTGCTCCTCCCTCCTGTGCTGTCCAGAGCTGCACTACTCGCTTGCTTAGCAAGAAGGAGGGTGATCTAGTTTTTCTCAACATGAACTCAGGGACACAAATTTGCAAAAACTGTACTTTTGAAGAATATTTTAGTATTGGGAAATATATGTATTTATATAGAAAATTTTAATTAAAAAATTTATATTGTTCTCTCAGGCTTTCACAGAGAGCTCGAGGGTAAATCCTGAGGGGACATGACTGACATTATCAGATAGCAAAAGTTACATTTTTAGTTACATAGGTCTTGATTTAACTTGGTCTTAACCATCCAGTAGAAAAATGTAACCACGAGGTATAAAAAGTGAAGCTATGTTAATACACTGAGCTGTAAAAGGCTCAAGTCAACAACTTCAGACAATTGCCAGTTGCGCTGGTAACTCACTACTATTATGGACTATTGGACTATATTGGGTTATTTTGCTGAATTCAAGTACCTACAATCTTTGACTGGCATCAAGTATTTTCAACAAGTATTTTGTAGGTCCTTTAAAGACATCTTCAAATACAGCTTCTCTAACAGCAATGGAACACTCATCTCTGACAAAACAAAACAAAAAAGGGGTGTATAAACAAAGGACCATTTTGTAGTGAAAAATATATGTATATACAAGACAGAAAAAATATACAGCTACTTTCTCTTAGTTTCATGAGAAGAAGGGTTTGTACTAATATTGTTTAGACAAGATATCATATCTGCAAGGAATTTCTGCCGCGTTCCGGGAACCCCCAGACCCAGTCCTAGCCCAGGTCTGGTGAGTGTG
>NDGM011205965.1:492-23014 GCA_002564305.1 Octomys mimax | reverse complement strand
TAGTTTCAAAAATCTGCTGAAGATTCTCAGGATCATTGCCTTAACCATCTTGTGCATATAAATTTATGGCTTTGCACCTGTCATATTTCCTAGCTTTTCTCCTTGCCCTCTCTTCATTGTTTAATCCTTACGTTCTCTCCTTGTGTTTTTCAAATTTATCCATTCTACATGTTTATATTTTTAATACACTACAATAATAATATCTCAATAAATTGAACTCATAATTGGATGCATTGTGTATTCTTCTACATGCAGGGCAGGGAGACACATACTAGAGACATCACAACACATGAAGTCTGGTCCCTGCATATCAGAGCTCAGGTCTTATGTCACTCTCTGTCTCATACATTCCTAGAGCACACTTCAGGTCTCAGCACAGAATGTACCCCAGTGAGTCCTGTTGAGCAGGTGCACACTGCCTCCACCTCTGACTCACCTGCTAGATGTAGATCCGTGGGTGGAACCTGGAAGTCTTTGCCTACCCCACATTCTTTTTTCGTGCATCCTGGTGTTAGGATGGCCCCTGTCTGTGGGACTTATTATGGGTTTGGGGATACAAAGCACCAGAATACTAGAATATAGTTTTCATGTTGGGCTGTCAGATTGAAGAAGCGTGTGAAAAAGAGGAGAAAGTAAGTTTCCTGTCAGTTTGGATTTGAAACTTCTTTCAGTGCAAATTCCTTATGGGCACAAGACTGGTAAAAGCTCTGGAGAAGGGAGTGCCAGTGAAGTACTGAAGTATAAACAGAAACTTTTCATTATTTTATTTCTTATGTATAAAAGAGAAAAGTGGTACAGTCCAAGTAAGGTCAAATATTGAGTAAAATATCTAGGACAAAATTAGTTTTACATTAATTATGCTAACTGCATTAAACTGAAACATAAACAAACAAAACAAAGACACAAAGAAAGTAGGTCCTTAATGATGATGGTTCTTTGGCTAGAGGAAGGGTGTTTTCTCAGCAACAAAGGAAACTGCGGAGAAGTGAAGTCCTGCTCGGGAGCATTTGAGAAGCCAAAGCTTCATCCAGGCTACTATTCTTCATTGTGACCTTGGTAGATTGTATCACCTCTGTTTTCAGACTCATCATCTGGTTAAGAAAACAAAAAGCAAAATGGAAGAAAACAAAAAATCCCAAAGATGTCTTCCATATTAGACATTCTGTCTATCTGTGAAGTTAGGAATGTAACATCTTACTTAACTCGGAGCTGTTTGGATTGCTAAGTGGATTTTCCTTTTAAATCTCATTTAAATTGTTGATGTGCAGGTGTTACAGAAAGTTGGGTGTAGGCTTCTGCCTCTGGATCTTGTCTTTTCAAACATTATATTTCTTCCAGCCAACTACTGTGTTTGGTGGTTCACAAATCAATTTCTCATACAGTATTTTATTTAATTATCATTATCATCCAGTGAAATATTTTTTTCCATTTTGTAGCCTGGAAAAAATGAGCTCAAGGAATTGAAGTAATGTTATATATTGCACATTTGATGAATGATATACCTAGGACTCAGATAGATACTTTAAATTTCACATCATTTCTCTTATTCTATGTCTTCGTGGTGACCCTTCTAGGTATGGAAAGAGACATGAATCTTTGGTTTTAAAAGGCTGCAAATTCAAATATTTTTTCCATCTCTTGAGTCCTATGTCTATCCATCCCAACCGAACTAACTAGCTGCTACCAATATTCTAATAATCCTACTGAGTCTGATCATGGCAAATTATTCTTTTCCTTGTCTTTTCCTCCTCTTGGTTAACATATCAGTACCATGTGTGCATTTGTCAAACCAAAACACCAGTGAATCTTTAACTTGTGTTCACCATTTTCCCCATATTTCTTAGGTCACTAGATATTGTACGTTTTCCCCTAGAAATATCTTAAATTCATCTTCCCTACCTCTGCTATTTCCAGTTTCCTGGAATAGCTCAAATCATCTGATCTGAATAATGCAAAATTTAGTATCAATTATTTTTCAGATACAAAACTTCCATATGACTTTTTAAGTGGCATTTTCTGTCTCCATTTTTTTACGCCATGTCAATCTGCTGTGATAAATGTAGAAATTGTATTTCAATCTTCTTTAACTTATATGCACTACTAATCCCAGCCCCCTACATTAGACTGTTTCATAGCATTAACATCCTACCCCCAATCAATTCCCAATTTAAGTGTGCGGGATCTATACCTCAGTCTTCCCAAATCTACTTTCACCTAAAATTTCCAGCTCATTAGAGGATAGAAGAAGACTAAGGCAGCAGAATTGAGGTAGAAAATCCTAAGAGTTATAAGATACTGAATTAGTTAATCAATGACAGAAGGACCTTTTTAGAAAGCTGAATGCAGCTTAAGGGGTAGCATGAAGGAGCCCCAGAAAGCTCTGCAAAGGAGCAGAAGATGCGTGGAGAATGGGTCAGCTGAAGGGGAAAGAACTGAATTGAATGAAATGGAGTTTTTGAACATACAGATCAACAGCTCTCTGAGCCAGAAAGGAAGAAAAAGCTGTGGGTGGATTTCACTGTAACACCAAGATCTGGCTGCATTCAGATAGAAAAATTTCCATACATAAATCATCCCTACCTGGTGACTCATTCATTCCTTCAGGTTTTCCTGAGTGCTTACTATAAGCATAAGGAGTTCAATGACCAGTGATTTAGAAATTATCAAGAAAAAGGAGTAAAATGAAAGAAAAGCAAACCACTGGGCATGGTAGTACACACTTATAATCCCAGTATTCTGAAGACTGAGGCAGAAGGATCACTGAGCTCAAGGTCAATCTGAGCTACATAGTGAGACCTTGTCTCAAAAAAAAAGAAAAAAAAAGAAAGTGAGAGCAAGAGCAAGAGGGAGAGAAGAAAATGGAAAGGGAAAGGGAAAGCGGAAGGGGAAAGAAAAGGGAAATGGGAAGGGGAAGGGGAAGGGGAAGGACAGGACAGGACAGGACAGGACAGGACAGGACAGGACAGGACAGGAAAGGAAAGGAAAGGAAAGGAAAGGAAAGGAAAGGAAAGGAGTTAAAAACAAAGAAAAAGGTGAAACAGTCCCTATTCTCAAGGAGTCCATAACTCAGTGTTTGGGATTCACTAGTAAATAAAACAAGGACCAAAAAAAGGTGTAGGATGGTCACGGTATATAGAATACTAAGTGATCTGTAAATTTTATTTGTATGGAAGGTGAGATAAGTTAAGTTTTCAAGCTTTAACCTTAATAAAACTTGGACTTTGAGAGTTTGGTTCATGTGCTATAAATATTAGGCCTGGTTAGCCTGAGAGGATGAGTAAGGTTATAATAACCTAAGCACTCAATTTTTCTGGCTGTAAAAGTATAGTGCAGTTTGATTCCCTTGGCTTAGCCACCCAATGTCCTGGATGCTGGCGTCCAACTAGATACCTCTGTCAGTTGGGACCTCTTTCCCTTCCTCTTGTCATTAGTGCTCTGGATGTACCCATCTTAACTCCATCAAGTGCTCCCTTACACCTGTGCTGATCTCCCCTTGTGACCCTTGGACCTCTTTCTGGTGAATTCTTTAACCACTGCACTATTCTTTGGGTAAGGAGGTCTAGGGCAGAAGTTATCCTGCAGTAGAATGCTTTTTGGAAAACATAAAATACACTTTTCATTCCCCATAACAGAGTTGAATCAAAGATATGCATTTTAACAGGACTTTACCTAAGTTCTTTGGTGAAAGAAGAGACTCATAAATGATGGAGCCACACAACTGTTTCAGAAGGTGTCTACTCTTGGAGCTCCAGAGCACATTTCCAGGTTTATTAGATGGTTCCTGATGAGCTAGCTGGCTCCCTTGTTTTTCTGAAGCCTTTCTCTGAGGTAGGAAACAGCATAATCACATCACTGGACTCTTTAAAGAGAATCTACATTTCTGGAATTCCAGTGCCAACAGCTACAAGTCTCAGAGTGAAGATGAAACTGGGATTGTGATGTGTTATATCTTATTTTTCTAGCTCCTCTTGCCACTGCAGAGATCAGAAGCTTTTCAGGAAGACTCCCAAAGAAATGACAAATTTCTCTAAGAGAATTATCACCTAAGGTCCTTTGGAGGCGTCCAACAAGGAAATATTTCAGTAAAGATGATAAACAGTAAATTTATTTTACTATGGAAACCAGTCAGGTAGTGCTCTGAACACTTACATCACTGAGTAATTTAATCTTTAAATTGTATCAATTATTTTCTTTACTTATAGGTGAGGAAGTTGAGGCACAAAGTACTGAATTAACGTGCCCAAAGTCATACAGCTATTAAGTAACAAAATTGACCTTTAAATCCAAGAAGTCTGGTTCCAGAGCCCACACAGCTGCCCAGAATATCATACTGACTCATATCTAGGAGAATTTTCTCTCCTAAATCTGGAGTTATTAATATTTTAAAATTAAGACTTTATACACTCCCTATCGTTAACCCATTTAAAATGTACAGTTCAAGGATCTTCAACATATTCCACAAATTGCATGACAATCAACACAATCTAATTCTAGAATATTAACACCCTTCCCTGGATTAAAAAAAAAAAACCTCGTATCTCATATCCTTTAGCAGTCATTCCCCTTTCTTCGCCTACCTCATGTATGCATTGGCACTCACCACCTGATATTTATAGATTGGCTATTCTGGACTTTACACAGAAGTGAAAACATATGCTATGTGGTCCTTTGTAACCTGACAATTCATTTAGCAAATCTCACTTGTGTTGTTGAGTGTATTTGAACTTCATTATTTTATTGCCAAATTATATTCTGCTTTGTAGATGTACCATATCTTCTTTATCTATTCATCAGTTGATAGACATTTCGATTATTTCCATTTCTGGGTATCATGAATAATGCTGTTGCAAGTATTCAGGTGCAAGATTTTGTGTGCCATATGTTTGCATTTCTCCTCAGTGTATACCCAATAGAAATGTTTCTGATAGCTCTTTTTGTCAGTTTTAAAATATATAAAACATAGGTCATCAAAGAGCAGATTTTTTTTTTTGTATTTTAGGGAAGGATCTACAGACTGTTCAAGGTGTACAGAGTGTTCACTACTAGATCAGACTAATAGTGATCTGCCTGCTTACAGGCTCGCAATAGCTGTAATTACAGGAGCATGATACCATGTCCAGTCTCAATTGCCATCTCAGCATGCTCCAGGGGTGGGACCAGCATGGCAGGCCTGAGGATCAAACCCCCAGCCCCTGCGCCTACTTGCAGACACTTTAATCCATTGAGCTATTTGGCCAGGCCTAAAGAGCAGAATCTTAATGGAATTTCTGGTTTTCTACAGTTAATGACTTTCTTTAAACTGTTTTTACTGTAGGAAGTGAAAATCCAGCCTGTAGTCCCTACCACCTAAGTTGAGTTGAGGACTCAGCTCTATGACCTCGAACTCCAAGGACACACATACATTCAAACACACATGCTTGCACACAATTACACGCATAGGATTTCCTAGTAATATAAAGCAAGAATATGCAGTGTAGGCATAAAATAGTTCAAATTCCTATGGAGAAAATAAATGTACCTTCCTTACTCCTACTCCTGCCTGGCTCTAGAGAAGCCCTTTGAAGCAGATACCTGGCTAAGAATCATATTACAATTTGCCCTTGGAGTCTCACTGAGAAGCATCTGCATTTAGATGAGTCTTTCCTTTGCAGCATTTATTTTTCGAAAGAACAATGTGTAGATATTTACTTAGCATTTCTGTAATGGCAGAATTATTTGCAATTTTTGTTGATCGAGGAACAAATTTGTCCTACAACTATTTCAGCTCTTTCAAGACTTAGAAAAAAGATCATTTAATGGTTGACCCTCTGTAAAGTTGTTTGTTGCTTCTAAAACACTGCATCTCTTCAGATGAGCATCTCCATTTGCATTAAGAAGACAATTTCCTTAGATAATTTAAAATTGAATTGATTTTCCAACTTGAACATATTGTAAAATGTCAACGCAAATAAATTTTGCTGAATGGGTTTAGAGTCAAATGTAGTGCCCTAAAGGCCCCCAAACACACTGAAAGTATTGAAGAGTTGACACATAAAAAACAATGAAAACCTCACACAGATTAAACCATTTCTGGCATTGCTAGAGTGAATATTCACCAACAATTTCCCCTCTCTGTGGAGGTGGGGCTCAGGCTCTCACCTATGAGACCCTGCTGCTTCCTCTTCCTCCACAGTCCTTTCACAGAGGACACATTTAGTCATCTATTTAAAATGCAAAATAAACTCTACTTCAATAAAAGGGAAACAGGAGACATAAAGTGTATGTGTTAGTGATAGAAGTTGAAGAAGGTTAGCTACATAGCCACATGTTTAACAGGCATTATGTTCGTGTGCCTCCCATGCCAGCTGGCCCTCTTTAGTTTTCCCTTGTCCTTGAGTTTCTTGAACATGGCTACATTAGCTTCCTGCAATTCCAGCTAATAAGAATTATTTCCTCCAAAGAGTTCTCTGAGGACTGAAAAATGTTTGAAAAGGACCAAGAGAACCCTTAAGGCATTTTTTCCTTGAGGTGGGGAATAAACGAAACTTCTCCTCACAAGGATGACTTCTAGAGATAGACTGTAAGGTTAGATATGAGTTCCAAAATCACAGCCCCAAATTGCTTTTCCACCATTAGGTAGACCCTCTCTGATCTTGCTGACTTGCCCTGTTTAGCTCATCACACAGGGTTTAGTTGCATCTGTCTAAAGCTGCTGGTACCTCTTGTTTCCTGCTTTCCAGGAAACTGATTGGTTTTTCTCAAGCCTACCAGTTCTGCCTTGTTCACCACAGATTTCTTCATCAACCAAAATCTCTAAAACCTTCCTAGGCAGGACAGAACTGTGCTGCAGCATGAAGAGACCCATGGCCCGGTGCTCCTGCTCCCTGTCTGCTTGGCTTCTTTAAGCTGTGTCAGGCAACTTTCTCTTGTACTCCTCACACCTGTGTGCCTTCCTAGATTCCTGGTTACGATCTAGAAATCCATTTAACTCACAAATGTTATATTTAGGATCCCTTTAACCCACATGGTTCTGCCCTTCCTTTCTGGGTTTGAGAGTTCAGCCTCCAGCCATTGTATCCATTTCTATTGCCTTATGAAACCGCACTTGTCATTGCTCTCCTGCTGGCACTGCCTTGCTTTCCTGCTCCTACTCTCCTACCCTGTCCTGGACCGGGGGCTTGATCACTGTGGAGAGCACCAGCAGGAACTGGAATATTTATTCCTATTTTATCAAGTTTCCCACCTCTGACCTGCATTAAAATATACTTAAACCAGATGAGCTCAAATCTATTCCATTTTCTATTCCCATTTTATTTCAGTAAGATTCATATAGGTTATTTGGGGGGCAAGGGTTGATTATTTAAAAATAACTATATGAAAGTTGGTGAATATGTATATAAGCCATTGTTTGGTTAAAAAGATAGAGCTTGTCTAAATCTGGCATAACCTAAAATCACTGAATTAAGTAAATTCAAACTTGAATTTTAGGAGGAAAATACTCAGGAGAGCACTGAAGAAAAATAAAGGGACCATTGCCTGACATTTTAATACTAATAAAGTGATTGATTTTGGAGCCTTCACTATTCAGTTTAACATATTATGTATCTGATCCACTATTGGTCTACTATCAGATGAATGATGTGAAATGAGTTATTTGTATTTTATTAACTGCTTGATTCAGATTTCAAACTAGTGAATTTGGGTTTCAAAATTGATCAGTCAGGTATGTTGTCTGTCAAAAAAATGTAATAGCTGAGTTTCCATTATGTACCAAACACTGCGTGGAAATGTATTTCTCAATTTCATTTGAGTAAGAACAAATTAGGTACATGATGTCATTCCATTTCAGAGATAGAAATGCTGATGCTTGTACCAATTAGCCTCCTCATGGTCACCTCTTCCTTAAAAGCTAGATTACTGATTCCAGAGCAGGCTGTCTTGCTTCAAATCTAGAGCAATTAATCAATGAGGGCACCCATGGTGCGTCCTCTGCTCACTGTTATATTTCCCTCTTCCTGTTCTGTGTTTTCTCACCTTAACTTGAAGGAAAGCTGCCATTTTGATTCCTTTGAGTTATGCTACTTACAGTAAAGGATTAAAAGCTTAGGTGAGTGAATGTGTTGGGTTCTTTTTAAAGAAATACAGTACAAAATAATCTCTTTTCCTAGTATATTTTTTCTGAAAAAAAGAAATTACCTGTACATTGTTTAGATTCCATAAAGAATACAACAACAGGATATCCACAAACTATAATAAATGCAATGCAGAATTCATACTTTTTATAGTTTGTACCATGCTCCATGATATCTACTGTGTGGTGTACCTCCTCTATGTAATTTTTTTTCAGAGGAATTGCTCATAATAAGCACTCTTTCCTTTCCTGGTTTATTATCAGAATTCCTGTACATATGACCTCTTCATCTGTCCTTTTCCTGTTTCTTTTTTTTTAAAACATAATCTTCCTCCTCTATCTTACTAATGCAACCTAACCTTTATCTTCACTATATTGTCTCAGCAAGCTTTTAAAAATTGCTTGCATACCCTTCAGGTTAAACACATTCACTTTATTGCTTTTGCTCTGAATCTGTCCTCAATAGAAATTCAGCAAATGTTTGGATTCTATTATACTAAGTAGAAATTAATTCAATCTAAAATATATTTTTAAACTGAATCCACTTGTCATTTGTTCCTCATCTAATTCTGACTTTCCTGCTTGCCTGTTGCACTGTTCAGCTTTGTTAGTGAAATTTTGCTATTTGGGTTTATGCAGAGCCTTCATTCACCTGTCTGTGGATGTCTTAACCATCCTGCCTTCTGTAGCCAGTCCATCTGTATCCCAGCAGCCTCACCCATCTGCAGTTCCAGCAGCTGTGTCTGTTTGTCCCTCCAGCCATCCTCCATGTTTTCCCCCTCCCTAACTGACCTTTCTTTTCTACTTGCGCACTTCCCCTTGTCTATCAGAAGAAACACTGACAATCTCTCCATGTTTTCTCTGCAGATTTCAAGCATGATTTGTTTCAGAACACTGGAGTGATAAAGTGTGGCTGTTGGAGGTATTTGTCTAAAGAGGACTGTATGCCTGACATAAATCCAGAGGAAAGGACCCTTTGAGTCCTTTGTTCACATTTTTTGGACTTTATACTAACATGGAATTTTTTTCAATGTATTGCTCTGGCATAGAATTGATATTTACAATTACCTAAAAGTTCAGCATTGTAAGACTCAATATGAAGTTAGATGTGCTAATGTAAGCTATTTTTAAAAGCAGGATAAATATTTCCCTCAGTGAAAAATTATGTCAATAATTATATTGTGAAGTCCTTTTGTTGGGTTGATCTCTGTGCATTATGAATGTAGAAGGATGAAGTGAAAAGACTAGGTCAAGTTCAGTATCCCTCACACCCATTACCAGTGGTTTGCCACCTGCCCACACCAGCATCTCCAGGGAGACAGTGGATTTCTGCTACTGCTTCACCAACCTGTTGCCAAGGAAACAAGAGAGGGCAAAAACTCCTCAATGACATTCATTTTCAAGGCAGTCAAGACACCCCTGAAAGGAATTTCAACAGTCCTAAGAGGGAAGCTGAAATAAGCTTCTAATTATAAATTCTAAGCCATTTTCAGCTAGACCAAGTATTCTGCCTGCATAGATCTCAATCTTCCAGTCACTCTGTTTACCAAGCATACATGCCAGACATCAGAATAGCAAGAGCGCTTTCCCTGCAAGAGTAAGAAAGGAGAAAAGAAAGTGAAAGTTTTGGGGAGAATGGATAGTAGTGAAATGGTTTAAAAGCATAACACATTCCTGAGGCAAATGAAGTCATAATTCTTACCCTAAGAAGGGCTGACATAAATATCAGTCTGTACAGTATTTCTAAATTTTTAAGTGGATACATAAGTGCATTTTATGCATGCATATTGAAAAATTCTATGCACATATATGTATATATTATAAAATATGAGACTTGGTCTAATGTTTATAGCTTTTATTTTAACTGAGATGCCAAATACACAAGACAGAACTTCTGAATAACTGCTTTGCATGACTGGACTCCTACCTCCATGTGCAGAGAATAACACATTTAGTAGATTCATTAGTCTTTGTCACTTTCAACTGGGTAAAAGTTGAGGTATACTGTTATATATTGTTAAGCATGTGGAAGAGTGTAGAGACAGACACCATGCACCTTCATAAAGATGTTGGTGAATCTGTCTGTGTGGGAGTTAGTAAGTAGGCATTGATGCCATGCTAGAAACCCCCAGTGAAGTTGTGTTTCAAGAGAAATAAGAATACTTTTTCCTCTTCACCTTCAAACTATAATCCACACAGAAAAGTTCTGTGATCTCAAAAGGTGTGGGGATTTTTCCTTACCAGGGAGCAACAGTTCTACCATGAACACAGTGTCCTCTAATTTAATTCAATTTTGACACTACCTACCTGGTTGAGAGTTCAATTCCCAACTGCATATATGCTATCTCACTGCTGGAGATTGAATAAATATGAACCTGGATGCCAATATGCAGCCCAATCAAGAGATACATAGGGCAAGGAAAGTCTGGGAGCATCCTGACAGCAGGAGTTTCTGTCTTCATAGAGTTGGCTGTGTTACTCTTCCGGCATATGAGTGAGTTATTATTCATATTCTTACAAATTTCAAAGTGTTTTGCTGCACAGAATTTCACCAAACTATCATATAGGTTTTCCCGGACACTTCAATACATAGCCATGGCTGAAGCATGAATGATCTAATGCTAATAGGATGGATGGGGAAACCCAGTGGAGTCTGCCTGCTTCTGTTCTCAGCCTCTCTGTGGAGTACTCCACCTGCTAGAGTGTAGGTAGGGGCCTTCAGGAATGACCTAACATCAGACAAGGACAAGTTAGAGAATAAAGATGAGAGTCTCTACAGTCTACTTTGGGGAAGAAACAGTTCTAGTTTCTGTAGCTGCCTTGGGGGAGAGTTATGTTATAAGCCAATAACCATGGGCAAAAACTATGATGGTACCCCAGGTTTCCAGTATAGCTCCTATCTCTCTGGCAGTTCTGTTCCATGCACACTATTCTCCCGCCTTCAGGCTTGCCTCCTTATAGAATTTAATGATCTTCCAAATTCTTGGGCCTCAGGATAATGTTCTCTGACAAGAATACCTATGAAATGCTGGGGACTTGTTCTTATCCACTTTCCCTGTGCAGGCAAATCAGGAAGACTGATTGAGTAGTTCTGGTTTACCAGTGATCCCCCTAGTTGTGCCAGAGTTGTTAGGCCAAGGTGTTAGACTATAAATTCCATGAAGGCAGCAGTGGATTCTGATTAATATCTACTATCATTACTAGTAGAATTCACATACTCAAAACATTTTAACTTTTATTACACTTTAAATAATTTTTTAAATGTTCTTAGTTACCCCATGTATACTTCAATGACTGACCTTCAATAGGAGATTTAGTTTGCTTTATGGACTAGTAAATGAATTTGGCGTTATTATTATTTAGTCATCCAAATGTTTAACTTGTAGAGTACCTGCTTTCAATAAAATTTTACTCACCTTCACAATAAACAGAAAAGATTAGCGAAACAAAAGAGGATTTACTTACCTTTAGACTTCAGGCTTTCTTTGGGACATAAACAGTGATGGGTAGAAAAGAAGAAAGGATAGCTACGCAGGCACATTTACCCACATTCTGTGATCTATGTGACTTTTTCATGACAGATTGATCCATGTGAAATTGTGATTGCAAAAAATAAAATAAGAGTAGATAAAAAGGTTTTTGAAAAGTGAGTAAGAATCCTGTGAAGGTGAATAGGCATTGAGCACTATGAAATGAAAAATTACAATGTAAATAAAGAGGTTAAAGAGAAAACTAAATGGACGTATAAGTAAAACATATGTATGTTTGTAAATATTACTATATAATCTACATTTTGTTAGGATTATTCCTTGTCTAGTACTGTCAAACATTTTATGTTCACCACAATCTTTATAACAATTCCTATAAACATTGGGAAATTAGGTTCCAGAGAGGATATTTGAATTATCTGATGATAGGAATTATCTTTTTTATTTCAAAGCTCAATTTGTTTTCATCACTTTACATAAGACAAGTAATATGCTTAGTGAGACATTGTAACAACATGTTTCATAATAAAATTATCCTGGAAAATGCAAGACTTGCAGGTGCCTTTCTGTTCAGTTTTAAATTTTTACAGATCCCTGTTTACAGTACGTAATGATTGCATTCCTCCTGAGAAGTCAGCACGTGGACTTAACACACCTTACCTTTTCTACCCTTTTCCCCTGCTCTTGTTCCCCACTCCCCTTATTTCCTGGTCCCTTCCTATTTACCAAGGAACTATCTTCCTATTTCCTATGTGTTGCTATCAGTATTTTTTGTAGGATTTCATAAGCAACCATTTTAAACAAACATATTAAAGCAACCATATTATGAAATGTTTAATACAGTTTGTAAGCAACCATATTAAACAAATTGGAGCAATAGTGCTCCAATTTTCTCCTATAGCAAAATCCTAGTTCTGTGCATGTGAAAAATCCTTTGGCATGAATGGAAGAGTAGGAAGTACTTCTTGAAATGACAATGTACTTGCTGAAACATAGAAATAAATAAAATCATTTATTTCTTTATCAGGGAGGGCAATGAGGGCTATGATGGCCACTGCCACATCATAACTTGAACAAAGTATTAGCAGTGGAAACACTGATCCACTGACCTCTAACCCTCTGCCTTCCACTGAGCTAGCCCCTCTTACACCTGCACACATGGGTCAGATTTAGTTATAACTGCGTTAAGAAGTTGGTCATCAGCCCTATTTAAATTTTTTTTTTAATTTTAATGAGAAAAAATAGCAGTGAGACAGTTTCAAAACAGGCTAGTAGGACAGCTACAATAATTACTGCATTGCATATTGTTTTCTTCGTAGTATTTATTCACAGTATAAGATGCAGACATGATCTCTTGTCTAAACAATATTAATACAAATCTTTCTTCTCATTGAACTAAGAGAAAGTAGCTATATATCTATCCTATTTTGTATATACATATATCTATTATTTCACTACAAAATGGTTCTTCATTTATATCCTCCATTTTTGTTTTATTTTGTCAGAGATGGGTGTTCCATCACTGTTAGAGAAGCTGTATTTGGAGAAGTCTTTAAAGGACCTTTTCATACTTGATGCTAGTTCGTCACCCCTATTATAGTATATGCTTTTACATTTACAACACTTTTATGTTCCTTTTGGTTGATCATTGAAACTATTATATAAGCACATTAATATGTTTTCTAATGGGCTTAACTGAAAATATCCTTATAGGGCCAGGGAGATGGCTCGGTAGAATAAGAGCTTGCCTGGCAAGTGCAAGGGCCTGAGTTCAATCCCCGGTTCCACAAAAAATAAATAAACAAACAAATGAAAATATCCTTATAAAAAACTTGATGACTTCCAAATTTCCAAATCTAGCTCTGGAAATTATATTTTCTAAATGAATAAAAATTGTTTTCTGAATTTTAAAATTTGATTTTCTATGTAATCCATTAGAAAGTGCTTCTTTCCTGAATCCACTATGAATATCCCTTGTATTTTTCAATAACTATTTTAAGTTTCATCCCGAAGACCAACCCAAGAAGTTCTTTCTCTGTTCTAATTGCACCGTTATTTCTGATTTATATCATTCTGATGTGTTCATACTGCTTTACATTTTCTTTGTGAGTATAAATCTTGTTGACTTAAGTTATAAGATATATAACTAACTAAAAAATTAGCGACTTTGGAAACTAGAAAAAAAATGTCATCCTCAACCAGCTGTTCTCGCCTATGGCACTCCCCATATACCCCATATACACACAGTCTGAATTAGCCTTTGTTTTTTCTCTCAATCCTACCATAGTGAATCACCCATTAAAAGTATTCAATAACTGTGCATCCAGTAAATTAATGGATAGTATGACGTTTATTTCTTAGTTCTTATGTATCAGCCTTTCATTTCACCTCATCTACAGAGAAAATCAGACATATACTGAGCAAAGTTTTTCAAGTTATAAGGTACATGCATACAAATCACCTTGAGATCTTATTAACATGCAGGTTTTGTTTCATTACACAGGGGATGCAGACAGCTTCCATAACTGTAGCCAAGACATTTCTAACTAGATCCTAGATGATACACAGGTAGTCTGCTGATTACATTCTCAGTAGCAGAATATAGACAAGCCCATGAAAAATACAAGGTTTCCACTATTAAACTTAATCCTATCTCAGAACATTAGCACATATCTTTCATAAAATGCATTTTAAGATCCTCATTTTCCAGGGTCTAGGGAAAGATTTCCTTAAGCACTAAATCTGCATGCACAAAGATGAGAGTTATATAGTTATTGAAACACCACCACCAATATCCAGTCATCTAGATCTGCCAAATCAGCATTGATTAGAACTAATCCTTCTCAGTAGCAACTCTGAAACAATACAGTCTTACATGTAAGGTGAAACCCAGAATGGCTGACATTTAATTGACAACTAATGATGTTGCCATGAGTGTGTGTGTGTGTGTGTGTGTGTGAGTGTGTGTGACAAAAAAGCAATAACAGTGCCAGGGAGATTGTCAATGGGAAGGAGGAGGTCTAGCTACTGGAAGAAGGAAAAACAAATAAACCCTTTCAGTACCATGAGAGAGATCAGCTCATGATTACTTCTTCAAAATATCTTAATTATGACAGTAAAAAATATCAAACTACATTTAGTTAAAGTCTTGGGACCAAGGAAATTCTAATGTAAATGCTTAGCTGTGATCTTGCTATAAAATAGATAACAATTTTAAAATATATCTTATTTTTCAGATATTTTAAGTACTAAACCTACAGCTCACCATACCCTGCATTTAGAGCAGTATATTTATTAGCTGTCTCTTGATCCTCTCCTATTTCTTCTCAAAACTAATGTTTTGCAATTAGGGTCGCTATCTATACCCCAAATATTTTAAATGCTAATTGCCAAGCACCATGCTTTGCAACCTATGGGTAAGGCAGATAATAATAGTTTTTACTGATTATTAAGCTAGTCTATGTTTTAGTCAAAAGTCTAAGGGCTCAATGGTCATGAAAGTGACTGATTTTTCATTTGTTGTTACTGCACTAGATGTCACAGTAATCATCATTATTGCTGCTAATCTGTAGAAAGGTACCCATTTTAGAAGCTCTGAGTACATTTTCAGAATGAGTAATCAAATTTACCCATTTGCACACATCATAGATCATTTTACATCTATTCAGGTAATGCTTTGATATAGAGCCTCATGAATGCAGCTTTTTGCTGTGTCCAAGATGTAAATACACTGACTCTCTCTGAAAAGAGCTCAGCAGATAGTACAGAACATTTCAGGAGATGACACAAACTGCATATGTTAGCTTCATTTTTCTCAGGTTGCTGGCCTTTCCTTTTTGGTCTTGATTATTTCAATCTTTTCTCTCCCATGAATGAGTGTTAAGACATGAACACACTATTATGGGGAAAAAAGGTGAAGAAAGCTTTGGAGTGTTAAAAGAGGCGGCATCAAAAGGAAAGGAGAAAAAACTAGAAGATGCACGACAAGGTTTCAAGAACAAATATATTGATTTCGGTACAGAAAAGGAAGGAAGAGAGATAAGGAAGATAAATAAACTATGTTTTAGTGTGTGTCAAACATTTGAGGGTAGATTTAGACTTATAAATAAGGCAAAAAGTAGAATGACAGCTTTCACTATCTTACATCTACTGTAACTTCCAAAACAAGTTCACTGGAGACTTTAGTGCTTAGATTACAGTGTCTTTCCTCTCCTATCAATCCCATACAATTTCAATATTCTTATGGACAACCCTATGTGACTATCCCAGCTCCTTTTCCCTTTTCATTTTTCAGCATCTCATTTCTGCGGTTTCTGTCTTCCCCACTTTATCTTTGCATGTGACTGCCTGTGGAATGATGTCTGCAATGTTCTTTGATCAAGACCAGACCAAGCCACATTTTCCTTTGTTGCAATATACCCTCCTGCGTATATTCACAAATTCTTTTCCTTTCTGTGTCATAGTAGCAGTTTAACAAAACTTCATCCTTTGTTAATCTAACTCTCCATTTATTTCTTAGCTGTACTCCTGCAGCTGAATAATATTGGAGAGAAACCTGGAATGCTTCAACATCTCTCCAAACAGCACTTGCTTTTCCGCTCTGTGTTTTCTCTCCCTCCCCACCTGCTGGTCCAATATGAACACAGCCACTTCTCAATTTATAATCAGATTCCATCTGAGGAAACCCATCACAAATTGAAAATATTCCAAGTAAAATAGGTACACTAAAACACCTAATCCACTGAACACCATAGTTTAGCAATGCAGTGTGCTGTATACTATTGGTCATTTTTTCCAGTCATCTCATGGCTGTGACCTACTGCCACTACCCAGAATATCCATATTGCTATCTTGGAAAAAGACTAGAATTCAAAGTGTGGTTTCTACAAATGTGTATTATTAGTAGTAGTATTAATATTAGTATTAGTATTAGTATTTAGTAAATAGTCTACAAGGTCTCACTACACAGATTGGACTCTTAGTGACCCTCTTATTTTCAGCTTCCCAAGTAGTGGGATTACAGGTGCACACCACCATGCCCAGTCTCAGTTGCTATCTTAGGGTGCCCCGGGGTCAAAGCCAGCACTGCACGCCAGGGACTGGACCCCAGTCCCTGCCCCTGCCTAAGCAGGCCCTTCAGTCTGCTGCATTATTTCCATCCTATTCAAAATAATAAAACTATAAATCAAACTATTGTAAATTGAGGATAATCTGTATGTCATCTGTTCCTAAAATCTCATCTCACCAATCCTTAGTCCCATATCCTAGTTGTCCTTTCCATGCAACTGACAAAACTCAGAAGTAATCTAAAAATGCCTATAGTTTCTACCACCTTGATTACTCAGCCTACTGAAGTCTGTACCAATAAATTCCCACTCATTTTTGTTGCTATAGTCTATGATTCTAATTTTGACAATTTGTACATTAGCATTTTCTTCCTCTATCAAAGTATCAAATGTATCCATACTGTTAATTCCACTATTTTATAAAACTTATGCTAGTTCTCCCTTCTTAAAATACAACACAACAAAAGAGTACTGAGGCAAACTCCAACATAAAAACTGAGCTGAGCTATTATTACTTGACACATAAAGCTTTCTAGCTATGCTTCCCTCTCCAGATATCCCCCTTTAAACACATTCCTGGTGGGAGTTGCTCTCCCATAAGAGTTGCAAGCAGCTGCTTTGCTCCTTCCACCACATAAGATTTTAGACACAAGATGGCCAACTCTGAGCCAGAACGGGGGCTCACCAGACCCTAGATCTGACGGTGTCTTTATCTTAGATATCCCAGTACTGTGAACTAGGAGAAATAAATGTCTGCCATTTGTAACTTGCCCAGTTTATGACATTGTGTTACAGCTGTCTCCACAGGTCGAGTGTCTCTTAACTCCGGCCTCCCTAGTTCAGCTTTTAACCCACCGTGTTCTGTTCTCAATAGCCAAGTAATCATTTAAAAATTGAAGTCAGAACAATTCACCTTGCCCATAACCCTCTATCTCTTCTCATCTTATTCCAAATAAAAGAAAAAGCTTTCAACAGCTACAAGGTGCCGTAGTTCTTTGTTTGTTTGTTTTACTTTTTAGTTGTTGTTGTTCATATTGCTTCACTCAACTGTTCCTTTTAATATGTGATCCAGACACATGTCATTTAAGGGTGTTTGTATTGTCTGTTTCTTCTTCTCCATAGAATAATCTCCTATACAGCAACACAACTTTCTTCTTTACCTTTTGTTTATTTGCATTTTTATGTCCTTCTTAGGCTCTCTTTGTCACAGACTTAAAACCTGATCTCCACATTACCTGCTCCTGTTTCCTCTCCCTTTGTGACATTTCTTACCATTTGATACAATTTATTATTTTCTATTATCTCTTTTTACCAAGATATAAAATCTTTTCAAGCTCAAATTCCCCCCTTCTATTTTCTAGTGTAAAAAAGGGGTAAAATTCTAGACACCTGATAAGCACTTATTGAATGATTATGTTAATTCCAATATTGGTGTTTTCCTTTGAATAGCATAAAAGAAATATCAACCTTAGGTGCTTTTGCAAGAAAAATTTGAGGTCATTAATCTAATAAAACAATGAAACATCAGACGAAGATGACAGTTATCCAGCTGAGTATCCAGATGTTTTAATTTACTACAGTAATCGATCCAATCTACCATGTTTAATACCTTCCATTAATAACTAGGATGTTTTTTGATAACTGGTTTGTAAGTGGCCAAACTTGTGTCATTACTCTATTACATAAGCTGAAAGAACAAAACTTTTATTAAAAATAGGGACCAGACCTGGTGGAAAATTGGATCTAATACAAAAATTCACCTTCTGTAAATTGCAACCAATTGTAATCAATCAATTCTGTATCAGCCAATATTCACAGCAGTTACTAATAACACAAATATAATCAGTCTTTCAAGACAAGAACTACCTACATGCACAACATCCCTTTATATCTCACTTTATTCTACATAATTTGAGAGATAAAATATCTACATTGTATTTTGTGAAAATAACACAATTATAGATCATACCTAACTTGTATGAGTGTGGCTACTGAGAGTCTCCTTTGAATTTTCTGGTCATTTGTGCTTTCTACAAATATATTGTGCCTATTTTTGTGCATATGTTAATCAATACTATACCAAACACTGAAATCATCATTTTTAACTAGATGTAAAGGTTTGTGTGTGTGATTTTTTAAATTGCAAAATAGAAATTGAGCTTAGGGCTTCACATTGAGCCTCATCCTCAGATCTTTTAAAAACATTTTTTTTTATTTTTTTGGCAGGTCTTGCTAAATAACTAAATTGTCTGGGATGTGGGCTCACACTTATGGGTCTCCTGGCTTCACCTCCCAGAATGCTGGGATTTCAGGTGTGCATAGTCATGCTGAATTTTTTCTTTTCAAGATTTAAAAAAATTTAAAAAAACTGCTGATTTTTCTCTTTTCATTATACCACATGTTTAAAAATCTTCACACAGTATTATGAAAATTAAAATGTTAGGAACTTGCAATGCAGTTATAATCAGAGTTAATTATGTATTGATAAGTCATATGAATGTTTATTGGCTTGAAATCAGTATCCATGCCCCCAAAAAGTTGGGCATGCCCTATATTAAGTGATGGAGATGAAAGAAACATCAAAATGTTCTCAGCACTCTTGGAGGCTGGATCAGGAGAATAAAGAATATTGCAAGTGTGACACCAGTCCAGGCAACTTAGTGATATAACTAGGTCTTTTCTCAAAACTAAAAAAGTTAAGGGTATAGTTCAGTGGGAAGCCAGAGGTTCAGATCTACCCTTGAGTTGCTCATAGCTCAGTGCAGAGATTCTAGTAGTTTAGTATCCATAGGAATCTCTAGGAGTTTAACTAAAATATATATGCTCAGGCTCCATTACACTGCTCCTGTGACTACATCTGGACAAATGCCAAGTTCAAAAGGATAAATACATAAACAGAAGAATTATAAAGTGTAAATTCTCTGGCCAAAAGAAGATAATTAAGTCCTATCACATCCCACTGTCTGAAGAAAGCAGAAAAGGTTCTGTCTCAGGCTGGGGAGATAGTTCAGTGGAATAAGCGCTTGCCTGGCTAGCTTAAGGACCTGAGTTCAATCCCTGGTTCCACAAAAAGAAAAAAGAAAAAGAAAAAAAATTAAAAAAGAGAAAAGGGTCTGTCACAGTTTGGTATTTTGCAAGGGGAACAATACAGTATGAGACAATATTTTATAGGATTATTTATAGTAGTCACCCAAAGAATCATATACAAAGGAAGTTTATGAAATACATCCACACACTAAAGACCAAAGTATCCAGTTGGTGGTCTGGATGCCATCATAGTGTCCTGCATGAGTCCAGCTGAAGACCTAGAGCCCATAACAATGCCTCTCACAAATCCAGCTAGAGGCCTACAGCCCAAAACAATGTCTCACATAAGCTTATTTCATGAATCTGTGCTGTGAAGACCCAAAAGTCAGTGATAGAAGCTAGAATGTCTATGCCAGCAGGAAAAAGGATCTTTCCTAACAGGCTGAGGGATCTGAACTGGAGGCAGGTAGCAATGCTCAAAATAAGAACCCAAGCTCCCTGGAAAAGTATCATAGCCATCCTCGGCAAGAGAGAGGTCCCAAGCTCCTCTGATTATGAGGAATGTTGAGTTTCTATCAGGAAAGCTAACACAATAAGGTTCTCCAGGAGACTGAGGAGTGCACTATCTTTCCCTCTGGAGCCAGGAAGCAATGCTCAAAGTGAGAACCAAAGTAAACTGTATCCATTCTCAGCAACAATGAGATTTTGAGCTCCTTCTCTGATGAGGACAGACAAATTCACCAAGAGATCCAGTAAGACAAGTCCTCCAGCAGAAGAGCCCAAGAGAACCAAGAGCTTCCAATAGCTCCCCAATAGCTTCTCTAGTTCTGTCTCATAGGCTGCTGGCAAACAATGCTCAGGTGGGCCTCCCACATCCAGCACCACACTTGTTCAGTTCAGCTGGATTTTACAAGTTGACCACCAGTTATCAATCCACCACAGGTTTCTTCAAGAGAAAGCATTATATCAGGTCCTAACAGATGAATAAGAGTTTGCCAAGTGAAGGGAGGAAAAGCGTTCAGATCCTCTGTAAAGAAAATGTTGTGAATATGATGGTAGTCTATAGAGAATGGCATGAGATTCATTATGAAAGGAACAATCCAGTGTGCTGAAGGTAGCAGCAATATGAAGCTGGAAAAATAGGTTGGATTTCAATCATATATATATATATATATATATATATATATATATATATATCTGTAGCCACTGGGAAGCAAAAGAGATTTCTATTTAGGAGACTGAAGTGATCAAATTAAGTTTTTGAATCAAATTTACATATCTGCATGTTAAAATGGACTGGAGATAAAAATAATCTATGGTTCAAGAGAAGATACAGAAAGGTGTCATAGTCCATGAAGTCGATGACATTGGGACCTATGTGGGTGAATTACCGGAGTTTCAGAGACATGTAATGTAGAATCCACAGCGTGTTAGGCTAAAAGAATTGAGAGAGAAGGAATGATTGCAAATGACATAAAACACTGTAGCCTTAGGAAGTGTCATCTTTACTAGGTCCAGAATGATGGCATTGAAGATGAGATAAATTGAGAGGAATGTTTCATTTTCTATTCTAAATTTCAAATATCAAGAGGAAATGTTAGCAGATAGGAGATAATTGGCTACTTATATTTCAGTTTCTCAGTTTTAGTTTCCAGTCCTGAAATAGCACCTCATCCACCCTTTACTCAAGCCAAAATGTATAAGTCACTCTGAGTCTTCCATTTTCTCTGCCCACTATGCATCATCGAAAACCAAGTCCTGGGCCAGCGAGGTAGCTCAGCGGACTGAACACCTAAGAACCTGAGGTGGGGAAATAGTGTTGGGATTATTGGTGCAAGGACTGTGCAGGGACTAGGCCTCAATCCCCCGCACCACATGCAGTACCAGCTCCGCCCTTGGGCATACTGAGCTAGCCACTGAGACTGGGCGTGATGGCACACACCAGCACTGGGGAGGCTAAAAACAGGAGGATCACTACAAATCAGTTGCATAGAGAGACTCTATACCAAATACATAAAATAGAAAGACAGAAAGAGAAGAAAAAAGGAAAGAAAGAAAGCCAGCTAGCCAAGTCCTAATTCTTATATTCAAACATTTAGTCTCAGCCATTGGTTTCACACTGGTAAATTCAGTCAAAATCAGTGAAAAATTGCAAATATATTAAAGTATAGAATTTTTTTTTCATGTATTTGGTGCAGGCTCTATAGAGTCTACAGGGCCTCACCACGTAGACTCGACTCCTAGTGATTCTCCTGTTTTTCAGCCCCCCAAACACTGTCATTAAAGGCACGTGCCACCGCACCCAGTCTCAGTCTCAGCACACCCTGAGGGCAGAGATGGCACAGTACTCTGGTATAGACTTTTCTTGACAATTGCTTCCTTAAAAATACAATATAACAACTATTTACAAAACAGTTACATCTGAGTTTTAAAATAACAAATGTGTATCACTTACTTAGATGTTGAAAAGCTGTCACTACAAGTGGCATAAGTGCCAAAAGGACTGAAGTCTCAGGACATCAATTCATCAAGTATAGAGAGGAGAACAGCCGTATGTTGTGACTATTCTTCACTGATTGGTCAGCTGTTATTGCCCTAACAACTCATGAGCAGCTCATAAAATTGTGAGTGATAGTGTACAAGATATTAGTAATCAAGTAATCAAGGGGTGACTTAAAGTATATAGGAAGATGAGAATAGATTCTAAGCAAATATTTTCAAGAAGAAATTGAATATCTACAGATTTTAGTACCTTCTGGTAGTTCTAGAGACATCTGTCAGTGATAATGATCTCTCTCTCTCTCTCTCTCTCTCTCTCTCTCTCTCTCTCT